>PVIY010033127.1:0-28361 GCA_004026745.1 Myrmecophaga tridactyla | reverse complement strand
ATCTCTCATTCTCCAAAATGTTTCCTCTTTTATAGGACTTCAGAAACTAATCAAGACCCACTCAAATGGGTGGAGACATGTCATCCCCTAATCCAGTTTAACAACCATTCTTAACTAAATCACATCAACCAGGGAGATGATCCAATCACAGTTTCAAACATACAGTATTGAATAGAGATTATTCTACCTTTATGAAATTGGATTTATATTAAAACATGGTTTTCTTAGGGGGCATACTTCCTTTCAAACCAGCACAGATGCCCATTGTCAACACTGTTATTCATTATCGTATTAGAAGTACTAGCTGTAATGATTGACTGGAGAATTTTGTCCTCCAAAAGGACAAATGGCACCTGTATAGGAAAAGAAGGAGTAAAACTTTCATTATTTGCAGATGACACGATCCTATACTTAGAAAAACTTGAAAAATCTACAGCAAAGCTACTTGAGCTAATAAACAAATTCAGCAAAGTGGCAGGATACAAGAATAATGTACAAAAATCAGTAATGTTTCTGTATACACACAATTATATTGTTTATAATTCTGTATACATAATAATTACAGATAATTATTATCTGAGGTAATAATTATGAAAAAAATTCCTTTCAAAATAGAGACTGGAAGACTCAGGTATTTAGGAATAAGCATAAATAACCAGGGATATCAAGGACTTATACACAGAAAATTACAAAAAATTGCTAAAAGAAAAAAAGAACTTAAACAGATGGAAAGATATTCCGTGATCATGGATAGGAAGGTTGAATGTTGTTAAGATGTCAATTCTACCCAAACTGATCTACAGATGCAATTCAATACCAATCAAAATCTGAACAACGTACTTTGAAGACTTGGAAAAGCTGGTTATAAAATTTATATGGAAGGGAAAGTGACCCCAAATAGCTAAAGATATCCTTAAAAAGAAGACCAAAGTGGGAGGACTATATCACTTCCTGATTTTAAAGCTTACTATAAATCTACAGTGGTCAAAACAGCATGGTACTGGCACAAAGATAGATGGACTGACCAGTGGAATAGAATCGAGAGTATAGAAATTGACCACCAAATTTATGGACATTTGAGCTTCGATAAGGCCCCCACATCCACTGAACTGGGGCAGAATAGCCTTTTCAATAAATGGGCATGGGAGAACTGGATTTCAATAGCCACAAGAATGAAAGCAGACCCCTACCTTACACTCTATAAAAATTAATTCAGAATGGATTAAAGACTTAAGTTTAAGAGCCAGTACCATAAAACGTCTAAAAGAAAATGTAGGGAAACATCTTCAAGATCCAGTAATAGGAGGTAACTTCTTAAACTTTACACCTAAAGCACAAGCTGTGAAAGGAAAAATAGACAAATGAGAACTCTTTAAGAGCTTCTATGCCTCAAAGGACTTTGTTAAAAAGGTGAAGAGGCAGCCACATCAATAGGAGAAAATATTTGGAAACCACATGTCGGATAAAACCTTGATATCCTGTGTGCGTAAAGAAAGTATACAGCTCAACAAGAAAAGAACAAACAACCCAATTATAAAATGGGCGGAGGAAATGAATAAGCACTTTTCTGAAGAGCAAGTACAGATGGCTAAAAAGCATACAAAGAGCTGCTCCTCTTCATTGGCTATAACAGAGATGCAGATTTACATGACAATGAGATACCACCTCACACCCATAAGAATGGCTACTATTAAACAAGCAGGAAACTATGAATGTTGGAGAGGATATGGAGAAATTGAAACACTTATTCACTGCTGGTGGGAATGTATAATGGTTCAGCCGCTGTGCAAGTCAGTTTGGCGATTCCTCAGAAAACTAAATCTTGAGTTGCCCTATGACCTGATAATATCACTACTCAGTATATGCCCAGAAGAATTGAGGACAGTGACATGAATAGACATTTGCACACTGATATGTGATGTTCATAGTGACACTATTCACAATTGCCAAGAGATGGAAACAATCCAGGTGCCCATCAACAGATGCGTGGATAAACAAAATGTGGTATATATATATATGATGGAATATTATGCGGCATTTAGACAAAATGATGTCCCAGAACATGTGACAACGTGGATGAACCTTGAGGGCATATTGCTGAGTGAAATAATTCAGGCACAAAAGGACAGATACTGTATGATTCCATTATCATATCTGTGTAAAGCCTCCAGTGTTTTGGAGTTGCTAGAAGGAAATACCTCAGATGAGAAGATGATAGTCCATGACAAACTCTGGAACCTGTTCTGTAGCTGCTTGTTGAAGTGTGCTTTGAAAATTATTGCTTTTTTCTTTGTATTTATATGTTATATTTTACAACAAAAAATGATAAAAAAGAAAACTATAGGCAGCCATAGTAATAATAGGTAAAATAATTTCCTGAAGTTAAAAATTTGAAAATGTTCCTAGGTCACTACTATAGCAAAGTTGATATTTGTAATAATTTTCTACTTGATATTTTGAGAACCCACACAGTTTTGATAGTTAATCTATTAGTATTTAAGATAGTGTTTAATATTTAGAATCTAAGAAACTCTGCTATCTGTAGCTATAGATTTTTTTCCTTCCTTGTTTTAATTTTAAATTGGTTTGTGAAACATCCGGTACAAACAGGCTTTACAATGGTTACTTAGGTATTTTATTTAAATATGCCTATGGATAAGGTAACTAAGCTATCCATTTTAGGTGGTTAAGATTTTCATATGTTAATTGTAAAAATGTTTGTATCTTCATATTTTCCTGAAATCAGGAAAATGCTCAGTAGCATTGGTTTCTATAGCAATGTAGATATTTAACTTTGTACTTGATATTTTGAGAACATTCACAGTTTTACAGCTGGTCAAATGGTATCTAAATTAGTGTTTAATATTTAGAATTTAAGAACTTTACTATCTGAATTATAGATTTTTTTCCTTGTGCCTTAATTCTAGATTGATTTATGAACTTACTGCGCAAACATAGGTTTTAAAAGTGATTATTTGGTACTTTATTTAAATATGCCTATGGTTAAGCTGACTAAGAGTTCTATTTTTGGTGGTTCTAAGTGTATTATTTGTTTTCTTAAATAAAAATATTACAAAAAATTAGGCAGTAGAAATTATAATATGGCTACATTTTCAATGATAAAAGATTTATAGAAATCCTAAGTAAGAGTTCTTGGGAAGAAGCATTTACATATTTAAAATGCTTGGGGCAAGTTAAATTTACATTCAAGTTTGATGTTAACGTTGCATTCTTACCTTGTAAGTCAACAGACTGGCTATTTCATGTCAAAACTTGACTTTTAAAAAGGTAGAGAATTGCTAGATTTTTACAAGTAATTCTAAGATAGTTTTCTAATTTCAATGCATTCCACTTTAGGCTGCAGAAATGAATGAGCGCTTGCAGAAAATGGGGGAGTCTTCGCTAAGAAATTTTAGAATGGACACTGAACAAAGTTTGTATAAGTTTGAAGGAGAAGATTATAGAGAAAAACAGAAGGTAACTTTTTATCCTCAACCATTATACCCTCAAATTAGCATTTTCCCTCATAACAACTATAATATAACTTTGGTACTTAGCTATTACAGTACTCTTCTATAGAGTGAAATTTACTATAGGTCAAAAGATCTTACGCAAGGCCTGTCTTTAATATATGTTTTGTTGGTTTATTATTATTATTATTATTATTATTTCTATCACCATCATCATCATCTTCATTTTTGCTGCCACTGCTACTACTCTTTGATTTTGAGAAGCAGTATAGGATTGTGTTTGCGTTCCTGGACTCTGGAGCTGAAATCCCAGCTCTGTCACAAAGTGACCTTGGGTATTTAGTTTTCTCACCTATCAAATGGAGATTGTTATAGTTATATCTTAGAAGTGTTCTGATGATTAAATTAGTTAATACCCATAAAATAATTAGACCAATGCCTGACACTTAGTATTAACTATATTAGTAATAGTGTTATTTTTAGCATATAGGTACTTCAATTTCAGAAGGGCTTTGTTACAGGTGGTCTCAAGTATAAAAGAGTGCCTCATCATATACTCCACAGACAACAAAGGTCCATGAAGAGATGGGGTTTTACTTACTTTATTTAAACTGAAACTAAGGTTATAATTTTAAATTATTTTGAAATGACTTAAGACAGAGAAGTTGCATATATAGAGCATTCACATAGCCCCTTTACTCTGCTTTCCTTAATGTTAATGACTGATATAATCATGGTACAGTGATCAAATTCAGGAAATTAATATTGGTACAGTACTACCGTAAGCTACAGAACTTATTCAAATTTTGCTAGTTTTCCTCTTAATGTCTTTTTCTGTCCAGAAGATCCAATCCAGTATCCCACATTGCATCTTGTTCTGTCCCCTCAGTCTCCTCCAGTCTGTGACAGTTCCTTAAACTTTTCTTGTCTTTTGTGACTTTTGAAGATAAATGGTCAGTTAATTTGTAGTTTGTCTCTCAGTCTGGGCTTGCTTGATGTTTTCTCATGGTTTCATTGAAATTATGCTTTTTTGGCAAGAAGACCACAGAAAGGGAGCTGTGTTTTTCTCAATGTATCGCATCAGGGGATATGATACTAATATGTCTTATTACTGGTGATGTTTACCAGTAAACTGCATTTCTTCAGTGCGAAGTGACCATTTTTCCCTTTGTAATTGATAAATATCTTGGGGGGAGATACTTTGAGATACTCCTCACACTTTCATCCATTGATTTTAGCATCCGTTGTTGGAGCTTGCCTCTAACAGTTGTCATCGTGATGTTTGCATAATGCTGTTTGTATTTACCTCATTCCATCTACTTCTGTTAATTAAAACTTTTCTGTAAGAAGGTGCTGTTCCTTCTTCCCCAATGAATTATTTATTTATTTATTTATATCAAGTTGGACTCTTGGATATTTGTTTTATTTTTTGTTAGAAATTGATATACATATATATAATTATATATCTGAATAATATATATATTATTGGTGTAATATATAATAATATATAATTATATCTTTATTTTGTTGTTTAAATTATTCCATAAAGCTGTTATTTTTGGAACTGGCCCAAATGAATTTTGTTAAAAATTAAAAGAAAAATAAAAACTCATTCTGAAGTATTGATTTCACTGAAAAATGAGAAGGGAGCCATTTTAGTTTCCATTGTGATTAGTATGCTGATGATGCTTTGTTGATGTCATTGAATCTGATAGTTTTTAGTTTCTTAACTTATATCTGGTTGGTCTATCTGTAACCTTAAATCAGGCTGTTTATGTTTTATCTTGATGAGATGGAGATGATGGCCTGCATGCACAGGGTGGAAATTACCTTCCTAATAAGTTTTTTAGATCTCATTATGTGATATAAATTTTATTAATTTTACAATTATTCCTAGGGGCTTATTGGTACTAGGAGTCTTTTATACAGTGGAAAAATATTAAACAATGAAGAAACTAAATATCAGTGGGGCTGATTATCTACATTCTTAGAGGAAGAGTAGACTTTGTAAAATACTTGGTTATTTTTAATGTAACAGGTTTTCCTGTGTAAAATGCTTTAAATTCTAGAAACACAATGAGGCACAGATGTAGAGGAATTTTAATAATGATTACAGTGACTTGTATTTTATACTTAAATGTTTGACAGTATTTGTTCTTTACAAAATCAGAATTATTTGAGTATTTTGAGCTGAGATTGTATTTTATTCTTTCTCTTAATCTTTTGTAGTTAGGTTCTCAAAATGGGGTGAGACTATCATTTGAAGATAATTGAAAATTTGAAAGAATATTGTTTATATGTAAATCAGCAATGTGACTATATAATGAGATAGATTTTCATACATGATTTATTGAACCAGTAGCATTACTTTACAACCATATATCCGGTAAATTAAATCATAATGGCTGACATAGATCCTGAATAAATTAAATTAAATATTTGTATTAATGTACTCTTGTCAAAAAACAAACTAATTTGGTATGATTTATTCTGTTTTCGAAAGTTTAGGAATTGGCCTTTAATATTTATTTAAAATTTGAATAACTAGACCTTCAAACAGGTATATGTTAAAGGGCCAAATACCTTACTTTCTGAAAGTTGGTTCCAGCTATTATTCATGTTCACCAAATATTTACCACTAAATATTTATCACTAGATAAAATATTGGTTATTTATAAAATACTTTTCCATTAGTATCATCTCACATTAATCCATCTGAAAGAAAAAGCAAAAATCGTTTCACTGTTGTATTTCTCATTTTTCTTAAATATCCCATTATAGTATCCATATCTCATAGACGCTTAGAGTTAGAAGAGAACTTAAAGGTCATTTACTCTAACTTTTCTTACAATTAAAAATCCCACCAATGGCATTTAGCTGTTATCTAGTCTCTGTTTAAATACTATCATGTTGGGGTGCTTATTCCTCTCTTGACCGGTGGTTCATTTCATTGTTAGCTAATCTCTGATTCTCAGAGAACTTCAGATTTAATTTATAAACTCTTTGAGGGGAAGGAATATTTTATCCTTCTTTGTATTCCTGACACTGACTTGCACATACTACAGTAAATATTTAGTAAATACGTGTTAAGTTATATTATTAGGAATTTTACTTTTCTGTAACTTCCCACATTGGTTTTAATCAACAAAGAACTGTGTTCTTTTCTTTTCTGTTTGATAATGTGAGTACCACCATTATGTCTCTCTTTAGTCTTCTTTAGATACGTGAGAGTCTGTATTGGTCATAGTTTATCATCCACTTTTTTTTTTTGTATGCTGTATGGTGGGGATCACATGTCATTCTTTTTTTCCATGTGAGTATCCCGTTATTGCAGCACCATTTGTTGAATTTTTGTTTGTTTTTTCTTTCTTTTGTTTGCTTGTTTGTTTGTTTTTGCTGCATGGGTTGGGAAATGAACCCAGATCTCCTGCATGGCAGGCGAGAATTCTACCATTGAACCACCCTTGCACCCCCTTATCATCCACTCTTAAAATATGAAGCCAAAATTGCAATTCAGCCCTTAGATAAGATCAAATAGATTGGACAATTAATGGTGGAATGCTCTGGAAACTCTCTAATATAGATAGGTAAATGGTTGAAATGACCATTTAATAATTCTATGGGATTATTTTTTCTAATTCATCTAGTCGGCCTACAGATACTTATTATGAACTCATTTTATGTAAAAGTGCTAGGCTAGGCAATGTGAAATCAAGAAAAAACATATGTCTAGAAAACTATTCCTACAGACTCCAGAACTTTGTATTGTCAGTTTTGTGTCTGTTGACTGTTAAATTGTATTTTCTGGCTGACATGGGCATAAAGTTTTGTAGTATTACCAAATCATTGGTCATATTGCTCTGGATGTTTGATAATATCTTATATTTAAGTCTTAGCAGTTTACCTAATGCTTCTACGCTATGATCCTAGTTAATCCTCAAGATTGGTAGTATTATTCCCATTTTACAGATGGAGAAAATAGTTTCCCCAAAGTTATATAGCAGGATTCAAGTCCAAGTCTTCTGATTCCACAGACTTTTCCCACTATGATACTGCTACCTTACCAAAGGTCTCATTTAAAAATTTCTCTTGATTAAAAAAAAAATTCTCTTGATTTGTAGATATGCTTAGTATATGCCTATCATATTGCTATTCTTCATTTACCCCCCCTTTTACCTATTTTTTTTGTATGCTATGTGGTAGAGGTCACATTTCATTCTTTTCCCATGTGAATATGCCATTATTACAGCATCATTTGCTGCATTTTTTTTTCTTGGAGTGCTTGGGCTGGGAATCAAATCTGGGTTTCCTGCATGGCAGGTGAGAACTCTGCCACTAAATGACCCATGTACCACCCCCTTTCACCTGTTTTCTGAAGGACATATTTACTGCAGTTGCCAGAATCAATGTTACTCTTCCTTCTCTATTAGCTAATATTTATCCATTTAATTTGACGATAAAATACTGGCCAGATTGTACATGTTCTTCTTAATTACTAAGGAAGAAGAACTTATTTTTAAAACCTATTTTGAAAAAGAAAAAGTAAACGATCTTTCCACCTAAAGTTGATATGCAATAAGGTTTTTAAACTTTGGAGGCATAAATTGTGACTTATAAAGCCAATTTTTATTGTCTCTAATGACTTTGGTTTTCTTATGTTTCTGTAACCTTGATGTGCTTAATTTTATAAAGCTGTTCGGAATAATCAAACCCTTTGTTCTTATTTGTTGTGTATAGCTTGGTATGGTGGAGTGGATTGAACCTCCTAAACGAGAACGCAAAGCAAACTACGCAGTGGATGCCTACTTTAGGGAGGCTTTACGTGTCAGTGAGCCAAAGGCTCCAAAGGTAAAACAGTACAAAACCAGTTTTGATGTCCTACAGTAGAATTCTCTTGTAACATGGTCAGTAGTTCAGATTTACTTATATTATTGCCAAATCATGGTTCCTAAAATGTTGACAATACAGAAAAATGCTTTAGATGGCACAGCTGTGCAGATGGATTTCATTGTATTTATTTTTCCACATGTAAAAGAAATAGTCAATATAGATACATGCACTACATGTACTGAAAACAAGTATGTGTAATGTGTTTTTTCCCCAACAGGCTCCACGACCTCCAAAACAGCCAAATGTTCAGGATTTTCAATTTTTCCCACCACATTTGTTTGAACTCCTAGAAAAGGAAATTCTTTATTATCGCAAGTCAGTAGGCTATAAGGTAAGTTTAAAATTTTTTAATGAATATAATATAATCTCTTAAACTACTACAACCTAATAAGCTAGACTAGAAGTTGTTGCATTTTAATGTGAGAGAGTGTGAGAGTAAATAAAAATAGTGGTATTTTTAAAACCAAGGAGGAGGTTTAACTTAGAAACAAAGCACCTATCTACTGAATCACCAATGTGATGATCTAAAATAGATTAATAGAGAATTATGCACTATTTCAAAGTAGGAATAAAGTGTATTTTGATTTAATAATATTAATGCTTTAATGATTAAATAATATGTAGAAAGAAAAATAGGTGTGTTTTATTAGAAGTTAATTTATAATATAGGATAGTAAATTTTAAATAACAATCCTTAATATTGCCAAGAAATAGTATTTTTGTGTTTATCGTACACAAGTATTTTGTGTTGATGAAAGCCCTGTTGTTAGTAGATTGGGACCATTTAGGTATTAAAGATAATTACAAACAGGCAAGTTATAGGTTCAAACTTCAAAATAAAAATAGTAAAATTAATAATATTTAATAAGATTTCATGAGGTAAGTAAGTATTATTACAAACATGAGAACAAATTATATACTTTTGAAATGATCTCTTGAAAATTCAAAATTCTCATTTGTATAAAAGGTAGACAGGAACCCATTTTTGAAAATGTGAATGAAGTTTAATGTGTCACATTAAATTTATCACATTGAGAGATTAAGTATAATAGATTATTTCTAAATGTTGAAATTTACTTCCTGGTGAATGGAGAGGGACAATCAAAGGTAAATTAATAGTATAAGCAAAATGATAAAAATATTAACACTGTTGTAATTTAGAAAGTTTTCTGGTTCGTGAATTGGAAGCTATGGTTTTTTTTTGGGTACATGGTCCGGGAATTGAACCCGGGTCTCCCACATGAAAGGCGAACATTCTACCACGGAACCACCTGTGCACGTGGAAGCTATGTTTTTTTAAAAAAATATTTTGTGAAACTTGATCACAATTGGAATTATGACTATTTTAATTAGTAGCTGTAATGTGCCTGGAACAGCTCTATGTGCATGAGATATTTAATTAGCGCACTTATATTTTGAAACTAAAGTATTTGTACATTTTGTCCAGAATGGGAGCATTGCTATTTGAAACAGCAAAAAAAAGCCTTGCTTGCTACTTATTGTATCAAAGTTAAAAAAATATATAAATAAGAGCAAGAAACTTAAGGTGAATATAAAGTGATTAGTTATAATCTAGTTAGGAAAATGTGATTAAATTTGAATGTATTTAAACCAACAGGACTGGATAAAATCCTTAGGAATTTGTAGGAGAGTAAAGTAATCATCGTTGAACATTCAGACCAGGCATAAAACCATTTTCAAAGAAAGTGAAAAGAACGTTATGCCATAAGAAACAGGCAAGTTATAGGTTCAAACTGCAAAATAGAAATAGTAAAATTAATAATAGTTAATAAGATTTCATGAGGTAAGCAAGTATTATGCTCTCATTAAGATTTGTGATTTTAGATTTAGAACATTATTTTTTGTTACTTTTGATTGTTATCAGTGAGACTTGAAATGAGAATTAATTGGAATGTTAGGCTTGAGATACTAATAAACCAAATATTTGTATAGAGTATCTTATAATTTATAAAATGCTCTCACACATACTTCATTTGATTCCTAACAACTTTGTGAGATAGGTATTATCTCCATTAATAGGTAAGGAAATTGAAGTTCAGAGATGTTAAATGACTTGTTCAAGGTCACATGGGTGACAGGGTTGCCATAGGAGCTGATTTTGAACCCAGCTTCTCGATGTTCAAATGCGATACTCTTTCCACTCAGACATGCTTGGCTATTTCCACATGTGATATAACCCTACCTATTTCTGCAGTCTTAAATAAGGACTGTGTTTACAGTGGTGGTACATGCCATTTGGGAGGTGAGCCAAATGTTTGTCGAGTAGCAGCAATAAAATAAAAATCCCTGATGATATAAACTGTTTTTGCTTCCTATTTGGAGATACTGAAACTTTGTCCCCTGTGATAATTGCAGTGCCCACCACATCCTGGCCACAGCTCTGGTTTTAATGTAAACAGGGTCTTTCATTACAGGCAGGTTTTGGTTAGGGTTGAGGTCTTATGATGACTAGCTGTTTGATGGCTAACTGGAAGGAGATGGAAGAATGAGGAAACCTCAGGAGAGGGAGGAATGAAGATGCAGTTGTAAAGGGTGATAGGAAGAAGACATAAGGAGAGAGGAAAGGAATGAAATGGGGAGAGGGAAAAAAGGCCTAGGATTTATGTTCTTGCACTTTAACTGTTTTTTTTTTCTCCTAATCTCTGAGAAACAAGGGATGGGAGAGGGAGAATGAGAGCAAGGAGGATATTTGTTTATTTAATACATGTTTATTATGCCAGGTCCTGTGCCAAGCACTGGGGATATAGCGGCGAATAATACAGACAAAATCCCTCACCTCATGGAACATACATTCTGTTGGAGGAGAGAACCATTAAACAGATACCACAGTGTAATTATGTTGTTATTTGTGTGGTTAATGCTTGCAAAGGGTGCTAAGAGGGAGTATAACATAGGTGTCCAAAGAGGAAGATCCGGGAAGTGTTCCCTAAGGAAGTATTGTTTCAGCTGAGATCAGAGAGATGAGCTTAGCCAGGTGAAGTATGGGCGAGAAGAGCCCAGCAGGCGAAACAACATGTGCACAGGTCTTGAAGTAGGAAGGAGGATGGTCCTTTTAGGGAGCTGAAAGGAGGCCGATGTTGCTAGAGAACAGGGGACTGAGGGGAGAGTGACTTGAGATGAGGTTGGTTGAATGGGTAAAGTGAGATTGTATGGAGCCTTCATGCTTTATAGTTCAGATTAATGAAGTTGAACTTTCTCTTTAGAGGAAAGGAAAAGGAAATCATTGAGATATTTTTGAGGCAGAAGGGTGAGTGGGTGGTGAAATGATAATAGTAGCAGATACTTGTTTAGTCATTACTTGTGTCACTTGGTGTTTTAGTTTCCTAGCAGCTAAAACAAATACCATATAATAGGTTGGCTTAAAGAAGGGGAATTTATTGGCTCCATGGTCTTTGAGGCTAGCAGGCTTGCTTCTCCCTGGGTCAGTATCTTCTGGCTGGCCGGAAATCTTTGGGGTTCCTTGGCTTTTCCCTTACATGGTGATACGCATGGCGGCATCTTCTTTTTCTTTTGTGTTCCATTGATTTCTAGCTTCTGGCTGCTCCCTGTGGCTTCTCTTTCGTATTCAATTTCTTTTGCTTATACAGACTTCAGCCATATTAGATTAAGGCCCACCCATGTTAATAACATCTTCAAAGTTCCTATTTACAAATGAGCTTGTCCCTTGGGACCAGGGGGTTGGGACCTGAGGATGCCTTTTGTGGGGGATAGGATTCAATTCGGAACACTTACCGTTCTATGTTTTGTACAAATATTAATTCACTATTCTTATAACAGTCATGGGACTCCATCCCTATTTTACAGGTGAGGAAACAGACACAGAGAGGTTGAGCAATTTGCCCTGAATAATTTGCTCAAGGCTGTACTACTAAGAAGTGGTAGAATATAATCGATTTCACATTTTTGAAAGATCATTCTGGCTTTTATGCAGAGAGTGGAGAGAGTTTATTCAGGAAACAAGCCAGGAGGCTATTGAAGTAATCAAAGTAAGGGGAGATGGCAGTGGTGGAAGGAGAACTGATCCCCTACCACTTTACTCCTACCCTTGTCCTCTCTTCAGCCCCTATTCTGAATGCTCTGTATCATTGCTTATGCGTATTTAGCTGAGGATTTACAACACACATAAGAATACATTCTGGATGTTTCTTCCATTCCTTTCCAGGAACTACGGACCTGAGCTAAGGTGGGTTATTTAATTGAGTGGGTTTCATGTTTGAGTCCATAGTATAGACAGAGCAGCATGGCGTGCTAGTCATGTACAAAATCTTCCTTTCAAGGATAATGTGATACATACCTGTGAGATGGATCTTCTCAAGGTATATCTAGTGTTTCAGTTTGCTAAAGCTTCCAGAATGCAATACACCAGAAATGGATTGGTTTTATAAAAGGGATTTATTAAGGTGCACGTTACAATTCTAAGGCCATAAAAATGTCCAAATTAAGGCACCAACAAGAGGATACCTTCTGGGAGGAAGTGTAGCATTGGGGATCCTCTGTCACCTGGGAAGGCATATGGCAACATCTGCTGGCCTTCCTGGGTTGGTTTCAAAATGGCTCTTTCAGCTCCTGTAGTTTCTTCTGGCTTCCCCTGGGGCGTCCTCCTTCTGTATCTTCAAACATCCCTGTCTAGGCATCTGCTCTCTGTATTGGCTCTGAGCTTTCTTTCTCTGTGTGAGCTCTTTTAAGGATTCCAGTAAACTAATTAAGACCCACCTTGAATAGGCAGGGTCACATCTCCATCTGATCAGAAGTTCCTGCCCACAATTGGATGTGTTGCATTTCCATGGAAACAACCTAATCAAAAGGTCCCACCCAAACAATAGGTCTGCCCCCACAAGATTGGATTAGGATTAGAAGAACATGGCTTTTCTGGGGTACATAACAGTTTCAATGCAGCACATCTAAAGCTATCAAAGCTTAGATGATGGGAAGAATTGGCACATCATCACATACTGCTATCCACACCCTGTGTTTAGGGCAAAACAAATACTTCCCTCCATCTCGGAGGGATTTTCCCCCCCTTTACCTCCAGAATCCTCACCAAAACTTCAAAGTGGATGGAGCAGTATTTATTCTCAGATCAACAAAACTGCTATGGTTGGAGTTATCTGGTATTCTGTACACACAGCTTCTCAAAAAGGGACTCCTTTCCCCCTTTCTGGTTAAATGATTTTTTTGGGTGCATGGTCCAGGAATCGAACCTGGGTCTCCCGCATGGAAGGCAGACATTCTAACCACTGAACTACCTGTGCACCCTTCTGGTTAAATGATTTTTAGTCAATGGGGTTAGATGGGGACACTCTGGGTTCACAGTAACATTTTGTTCATTTTGACTCCCCATAAGTCATTCTGTAATGGTTTGGCTTTATTATATGTTCCTAGGGATTATAATATGAGCACTTGAGAAATCTAGGTTCAGTACTATTGGTCTATAATTTGTCTACTTAATTCTTAAATAGCACTTTGAAACACTCCAGAAAGTTTAATGCTGATGAGAAACTCATAAGGTAAAAATTCATGAGTACCTCTTTAAATGGAAAATATTGAGATTAAAAATTTTTTTTTGTAGGAAGAGATAGAGGAATCTAGGAAATTTAATCATTTATAATTCTAAATATATGGCAGTTACATATTAGAATAATTTCTAGAATTAAAATATTAAACATAACATTTTAAAGTTTTTCTGGGTTAAAAATATGACCAGTGGATATGGAAGAAATAGGCTGTGATAGATCCTAAAATTTAATAGTATGATAGAATATTCTGGTTTTGATTTTATCGGGAGTTTAAGGGGGAAATTTCTGGGATAGAGAATATCTGCATAGGAATAAACTCTTTTTAATTATTTATTTTTTATTGATATATATTATATATTTACATACTATATAATCATTCAAAGTACAATAAGTGGTTCACAATAGCATCATATAGCTGTGCATTTATCATCACAATCAACTTTTTTCTTTTTTATGACAAATAACATATACGAAAAAGCAAATTAGGTCTTTATAAAATATTTCATTTTGTTAAGGAAATACTATTTGTTGGACATGAAACTTTGAAGATGTTTGATAGAGAAATATCTTAAGATCAAAGAGGTTTTTCTCACCTTAAATTGAAATTTGAATCCAAAATTATTTTCACATACCAGCAATTTAAGGGACCTACAAAACTTTTAAAGCTATATCTGTATTTTTTTCTAAATATTTTATTATAAAAAATTTTCAAACAAATATGTTGAAATAATGTTGAACCTGTGTAACCACCGCCTATTTTCTACAGTTTACTTTTTACTGCATTTGCTTTATTACCTATTTGTCCATCTCTCCAGCCTTCTATCCATCCATTAATCCATCTTATTTTATTTTTGCATTTCAGAGTTGCAGACATTTTACCCCTAAACACCCTCCCCTCCTTTTCTTCTCCTCAAAGGATTTGGGGAGAAGAAGGCTTTATCAGAATAACTTTAGAGTCCACGTTTTGACCTACAAGTCTTGTCAAAGCATTCTAGGCCTTTTCTATCAAGCACCTCACAACTCTTCCAGAATCTTCCCCTTATCCACATAAATTCCAAAATTTTTGATATTTGCAAATTGCAGTACCCCATTTCTCTGGTACCAAAGACTGTTTTAGCTTGTTAAAGCTGCTGGGATACAATGCACATATAGATTCAAACTCTGTGAATTATTTATAATAATTAGAATAAAGGTACTCTAATTAAAATATATTATAATTCTGTTGTATTAACCCAAGGCCATCTGACACATCTAGAGAATGCAGAATTTATGATATGTTTGCTTTCCAAATAGTGGAAAACTTACTATCAACCATTTTATTTTCATGTTTAATGGGATGCTGTAAAATATATTATACATGTATGTATATGCCTTCTTAAATGAATGTACTGTATTCTAGCTGTAGATGCACATAGAGAATTTGGACTAAGGGGCTTAGTTTTTCACTCCAGTCAATGAATGTTGCCCAGTGCTACTGAACTCTACTGGTTGTATATGTAATCTGTAATACTGAGACCCTTGGGGCTATAGTGTTAAGATACAAATGATTACTTGCTTCCTTGGAAAGCTGAGCTTCTGTCTTCAGTCTTTTGAACCCAAGTTCTCTTCTTGGTTGTCAGTGTATTTGCAGTTCTTTACCCAAAATACCATTTATAATTTCTATTGGTCACTACTGCTGTAGTCTTTTACCCTTGACTGCTGCTTTACAGCTATCCCATCATAGCTGTTTGTGTGCTCAGCTACTCAAATTTTTTTTCTGGTTTGCTTTCTTCATTATTCTGTCAGTTCTTTGAGACTTGCAAGGTTTTGTAGGAAGGTGCTGTCTCTTTACATAAATACTCCTTTCTTTTTGCATGGTGAACTGGTCAGAGCATTGGATTTAATCTTTGGGTGCATTGCCACATTTCTATACTGGTCTGTATGTTGTTGGGTGGATTACAGGCTCTTTTTTTTACAGCCAAACCTTTTGTTTGTTTATTTTAGACTTGAGACTTTGTTGTATAATGTTGGTGTTAGGGATGATGATATTCATTTAGTCCTCTGTGATAACAGTATTATAGGGACACACTTTGTTCCACAGTATTATCAAATCTAGAATATAGTGTGGCATTTACTAATGGGGTTTAACTCTAAAATACCATGTGGCATATTAAGAAAGGTTTTTATTTTGGAAATATCACAGTAGCAGAAATGTGGAGAAGGGAGGACAATGTGTCATTCTGGTATGACTTTATATTGTTTATGCTTCAAAGAAGTGTAAAGATTTGTGTGTGTTCATATACCCTTAATAATTTTTCACAGCAGTTTATTCATAACTTGTTTATTGATTTATAGGTCCCAAGGAATCCTGATATCCCAAACCCAGTTTTGGTTCAAAGAGAGGAGCAAAAAAAAATTGATGGAGCTGAACCTCTTACACATGAAGAGACTGAAGAAAAGGAAAAACTTCTCACACAAGTAAAATATTTTAAGTGGCTGACATACTTCTAGTCAGCCAATAGAAAAGAGAAATTGTAGATAATACTTAATTTTAATTGTAAAGCCTGTTATCCTGATCTGAAATGCCAACGAACTCAGGGCTAATTTCTTTTAACTTTTTTTTATTGTGTAATATAACATTATATACAAAGCAAAGAAAGGAAAAGAAAAGCAATAATTTTCAAAGCACTCTTCAACAAGTAGTTACAGGAGAAGTCCCAGAGTTTGTCATGGCTATGATACCATCATCTCAGAGTTTTCCTTCTAGCTGCTCTAGAACATTGGAGGCTAGAAGGAATAAGTATTTTTTTTAACATCACAATCAACTTTTTTTTCTTTTTGTGAAAAATAACATATATACAAAAACGCAATGTATTTCAAAGCACATTGCAACAATTAGTTAAGCCCTACCTTCTCTATATAACTCCATTATCACCTTTGATCTTTCTGTCCTATTCTTTAGGGGTATTTGGGCTATGCCCATTCTAACTTTTTTATGTTGGATGGGGCTGTCAGTAATATGGGGTAGGGAGAGGGAACTAGCTGATGTTCTAGAGAGGCTGGCCCCTCTAGGTTTCAGGACTTATCTGGTCCAGGGACCCATCTGGAGGTTGTAGGTTTCTGGAAAGTTACCCTAGTGCATGGAACCTTTGTAGAATTTTATATATTGCCCTCGGTGTTCTTTGGGATAGGTTGGAATGGTTCAGGGCTTGGCAAGTTATAATAGGTAGCAATATCTAAGTGAAGCTTGCATAAGAGTGACCTCCAGAGTAGCCTCTTGAACTCTTTCAGCCACTGATACCTTATTTGTTACACTTCTTTTCCCCCTTTTGGTCAGGGTGGCATTGTTGATCCCACGGTGCCAAGGCCAGACTCATCCCTGGGAGTTATCTCCTATGCCACCAGGGAGACTTTCACCCCTGGATGTCATGTCCCACATAGGGGGCAAAGCAATGATTTCACTTGCAGAGTTGGGCTTAGAGAGAGGCCACCTCTGAGCAACAAAAGAGGTCCTCTGAAAGTAACTCTTAGGCATTCCTATAGGTAAGCTAACCTTCTCTGCTACGTACATAAGCTTCTCAAGAGCAAGCCTCACGATTAAGGGCTTGGCCTATTGATTTGGGTGTCTGTAAAGTTTGACACAGTATCAGGGGTTTCCCCGGTGGTAAAGTTTAATAGTTCCATATTTCTTCTCCCATCCCTCAAGTGACTTTGCCAATACTTTTTGATTATCTGCTTAATATATTCTAGAATGTATCCAGGCATTATATTAAACTATATAGGATTAAACACCCTCATTCTTATTCTGGGCTCCCTGTGTTTCAGTTGTTTAAATGGGCTATCCAGACAGGTTGAGTTAGATTATGTACTACAGATAATTTAGTTTCTGGATAAAGTAAACCTTTCTTCCCTTGGTCTCAAAGAGTAGGTGAGGTTCTAAGATATAGACAATGTCTTCCTTAACCTTGGGTTCTCAGTTACTCAATCCTGACCTGATCGGCTTCATTTTTATCTCTAAATACCAAGTTATACATATATAAGAGCCTTACAAAATCCAGAAATAATAATTATCACTCCAGACTAATTATGACTGCTGTAAGAGCTTACAATCTAGGCCTCTGTTTTTTATAAGTATTTTCTAAAGGAGACCATGCAATAATTGCTCTCTTGTTTCTGGCTTGTTTTGCCTCACCATATGTCTCATGGGTTCATTCACAATGTTGCATGCCTCACAACTTCATTACTTTTTGTAGCAGCACAATATTTAATCATGTTTATATACCACGATTCGCCAATTTACTTATCAGTGCATCTTTCAGCCACCTGCATTCATTAGGCATCATGTATAATGCTCAAAGTGCACTGTCCATCATCACTCTCAATTTTAGAAATATCCCTATTTTTAATCCCTTTTATAGAATAAGCTCTTTTGGAAATGCTAGGAAATACGTATTCGCAAAACATATATGCATCAATAAATAAAAAATATTCTTTTGCTAATTATAATAATGTCAGTTAATCCACATTTGAATCCTGGTAGCTAATAATTACTGACATGTTCTTGAAAATTTAAATTGCTTTTGTCAATTGATGTGAATTTTCCCTTGAAATTATACTCTAATCTTTTATTTATAGAATAATTTCATAAGTCTCAAAATATCTTTTATCTTCTCTTGGAAAGAATTTTAATACAACTATGAGAGATTTCTGAAACTTAAAGGTGGTCATTGTATAATGCTTTAATGAATTTTATGAGTATCTACACTTCCAAAATAGACTATAGAAGATACACAAGTTTTAGTGTAAAATGCCCTTCCAAAATAATAAACAAAAGTGTGTATTGTATGTATGATACCCTAGTGCAGAAAGTTGCTAGGAAATTCCTAATTGCTAGCTGGGTATGTTTCATGTTAAGTAATGAAAGATAGTTTTTGCATAAATATTTTATTTGTTGTATAGTTCTTTCCTTTGTTATAACATGTAATTTTATTAAATGAATTTTTAAAGATTACATTCATAAATTTTTGAGCCAAATGCCTCGAAGTCATAAAGTCTAGTTTGAAGATACGATTGCAGTTGGCTGAATATTAAGACTTAACTGCAGAATAAAATAAAACATTTAAATATTCATGTTTTATTTTCAAAATTTATTTCCTGAACCCAAAAATAAAGTTATGGTCTTAGAATGCTACTTGACTTGCAGTATATTGTGAATGGGCAGGATATTGTGAATGTATGTATATTATGAATATATAATCTTAACCATGAAATTGCTTTATTTGATAATTAGGAAGTATAATCTATTTTTTTTGCTCTAATAGTTGAATTCATTTTTAATCATTTTCTCTGCCATCCTAAATAATTAATCTTTTAAAGAATTATGACAATACAAAGGTACCAAATGTGGGGTCATCTGAAATCTTAATCAAGATCACAGGTAGAATTTGGGCATGAAGGTTGGATAAATTTTTGTACTTGTGGTTTCATAGACATGCTATTAATACAAAGACACTTAAAGCACTGATTGCTTAAACTGTTCTGTCAGTTGAGCAAAGAAGTTGAATGTCCTCAGCAACATTCTGTTTATAGAAATTCTATTTATGAATAAAATTTTGTACAGAAACTATTTATTCACAGTAATTTGGAATGATATAAAGAGCTACAAAATTTTTCCATGTTGCATTCTCTATTGAGTATGCCTCAGTACTTTTTGATTTAATGCATCCCTGTCCCACTTCTATTAATTTACATTGGAAGTAGATCTGTGAAAAAAAAATTCATTAAAGTACTAGAATATCAGGACCCCAGCTTTTATATTAGCATTTTTATTTTATTGCATTTATATTTTAATGTAGTTTGTATCTATAAAATATGGAATTAAAAACTATACAGTATATTCAAACTATAAATCAATTTTTAGTGTTTGGAGAGGAGTACATTCTCTTCATGATAGAAAAGCAGTTATATCTATACTACTCCCTCAACTTCTGATTCCAACATAAAAAAACCTGGAATTTTTATAAGGAGGGGCATTGTAAGTCTTTTAAACTGTTTGTAATGCATTATGTGTAGACATAATAGGAAGAATAAATGGATTTATTAATTTAACCACTATTGATGATGCTTAATCTTTGTCTTAACAGGGTTTCACAAACTGGACTAAGCGTGATTTTAACCAGTTTATTAAAGCTAATGAGAAGTATGGAAGAGATGACATTGATAATATAGCTAGAGAGGTGGAGGGCAAATCCCCTGAGGAGGTCATGGAGTATTCAGGTTTGTATGTGACTTGAAATGTGGTGTTTTATTTTAACTTTATTCATTTATTTTGCATCAATTTAATAATATTTTTGTTCAGAGAACTTTTATACTTCTATGAATAAAATTTAGGTGAAAGTATAAAATATAATTGTATTTCTCTAAAAAGATTGTAAGCTTTATAATATACTGATCTCTAGTAGTTAGCTAATTAGAACCAAGTAAAGTGGTATTATCTGACAAAACAAGGCTGGCTATTGGAAGAGCAATGAAAAAATTAGTTTCCTACTTTCCCCATCTCTGGAAGCTGGTCTCTTCTGATTCAGTCCTCAGATATAGATTCTTTTGAGGTCACCCTTAAAGTAAACAATTCCTGTCAGTCCCTTTTAGATCCTCAAACACCCTCAGTGTTATAATCTATTCCAGCAAGGTCATGTGGGTTTAATTAAGCTGGGGTGTAAATTAGAACAAATCTGGAAAGATTGCTTGAATAAACCTGTTGATTGTCCTGGAATCATCTCCCTCTCTTACTCAGCAGTGAGCAATTCAGTGGTGTTTAGTGCATTCACAATAGTGAACTTAATCTAGTTCCAAACATTTTCTTCACTTCAAAAGGAAATCCTGTACCCATTAAGCTTTTATTTTATGTAATAAAACATCAAGTTTATGAATTTCCTTTTTCTTGATACCAGCATAACAATACTACTTTTTTTTTTAATTAGAGAAGGTCTATAGAAAAATCATGCATAAAGTGCAGAGTATCCATTTACCACCAACACTATTACTCTTAAGGTTAATCACATAACTTTAGGGCATTTGGAGGCTTAGGGAAAAAGGTAGAGGAGAGAGAAACTATTAGCTGCCTGAGTTGAGTAAAAGGAGTGTACAACAATATGTGTGGAAAGATTTTCTGAAGTGGAATTTTGTTTAAAAAGATAAGGTGGATAGGATGAGTGTGCATAAAATTCACAGAAAAAAGGTGATTCCAAGAAATATTGTTTTGGTTCTCTAAAGCTGCCAGAATGCAATATACCAGAAATGGATTGGCTTTTACAAAGGGGATTTATTAGGTTACAGATTTACAGTTCTGAGGCCATGAAAATGTCTTAAGTAAGGCATCAACAAGATGATACCTGGACTCTGAAGAAAGGCTGCCTACATGTGGAACACCTCTGTCAGCTGGGAAGTCACGTGGCTGGCGTCTGCTGGTCTTTGCTCTGAGTTCTTTGCTTTCAACTTCTGATTCCAGTGGTTTTATCTCTTGTGTCCTGTGGGTCTTCTCTTAGTATCTCCAGGCACTTCTTTCTCTAAATGACTGTGGGTTCTCTCTTAGCTTATCTGGGTCAAACGTGGGATTTCATCTCTTAGTTTAGTATCTCCCAGGGCATTTTTCTGTCTCTGAGTGTCTGCCCTTTCCTTCAAAATACCTCCCTCGTAAAGGACTCCAGTAAGTGGATTAAGACTCACCTTGAATGGGTGGGGTTGTATTTTCATGGAAATAACCTAATCAAGAGGTCCCACCCAACAATAGGTATTCCTACCCATGATTGGATTAAAAGAACATGGCTTTTCTGGAGTACATAACAGCTTCAAATCAGCATAGATATCATGTCAGATGTTACCTCAAATTGGTGACCAGGCTAAGAGACATGACTAGCTCATGATAGCTTGATTGCTGTCTGCCAGGTTGGGGAGCATGTCAGAGTTGGTAGAGGACATTGGAATGGGCCTATATAGTTGATTACAGTAAGAGAAGAAACATGTGCAGTTGGTTCTTTGTAACTATATAGCACCTTATATTTGCAGGCATTTAAATATATGTTGAATGAATAAGTGAAAGAATAAATAAATGAACACAGGTACTTTCAAAAATCAGGGAGTACTAAAAAACTTCTCTTGATAGGCTCTAAAAATGAAAAAATTTGAGATTATAAAATGTTTCATTAGAAGGCCTTTCATTGAAATTATAGTGTGACATTTTAATGCAACCAGATTATTTGGCTCATCTAAAAACTCTAGTTGATAACTTGGTAATTTGAATACTCTTCTGCATGTATCTAATTCAAACCCTGATTTTATATATATATATATATATATATATATATTTTTTTTTTTTACAGAGAAAGCTATTTCAAGTAAGTTTACAAGCAAAGTACAGGTTATTGGAAATAATTGTAAGATTAGTGAGCAGTTCCAAAAGCAAAGTAACAGTTTCAGTAGAAATTGCTGCTTCAAAGAAAATTTTGAACATAGATAATGGTTTCCTTTTTGCTTTTGCTTGCTAAGAAGCTGTGTTCTGGGCGGCTGCCGTGACTCAGCAGGCGGAGCTCCGACCTGCCGTGCTGGAGGTCTGGAGTTCGATCCCTGGTGCCTCCTGCCCATATGCAAATTAAAAAAAAAAAAAAAGAAGCTGTGTTCTATTAAGTTTATATGCGACCCTCTATCCTGCTTCACTTTATGTTTGGCCCATTCTGAATCATGTTTAGGCACAGTAAAAGCATAGCTTAAATCCATATATCTACCATGTATGGACTGTATGTATGTGAAGATTCATCAATAAAATATTTTAAAAAATCCATATATCTTTTGAAATCCTAGTCAATTGGGATGGATAATTAAAGATTCTCTAAGATTTAATTAAAGGAAAAAATTGCAAACTTAAAACTCTTGTTGAAATCTTATTTTTAAATGAAACGTTAGTAGTATTTAATAATTTAACACACACATATATGCAAACAGATGAATCTGAATATTATTTTTTAAAAGTGTATGTTCACTATATTCTTTCCTGTTAATTCTTTATTCTACAGTTCCTTGGATTCATTTGCCTAAGATAATAATATTTTAAAGTAATAACTGTGTTTCAGCTGTATTTTGGGAACGTTGCAATGAACTACAGGACATTGAGAAAATTATGGCTCAAATTGAACGTGGAGAAGCAAGAATTCAACGAAGGATCAGTATCAAGAAAGCCCTGGATGCCAAAGTACTATATTTCATAATTATCAAATTATTATCAGATTATTTTAATTTATATGGTGAATAGCTTTGACTTATTATTGCCCATTCATTAAAGGCGCTATTTTGTTTAAATACACAGATTGCAAGATACAAGGCCCCATTTCATCAGTTGCGTATTCAGTATGGAGCCAGCAAAGGAAAGAACTATACTGAGGAAGAAGATAGATTCTTGATTTGTATGTTACACAAAATGGGCTTTGATAGAGAAAACGTGTATGAGGAATTAAGGCAGTGTGTACGGAATGCTCCCCAGTTTAGATTTGACTGGTTTATCAAGTCTAGAACTGCCATGGTATGTATTAATTTCTTACTGATTTATTTATTTCCTCCAACTTTTTATGTTTTAAAACTTGAAACCTAAAGAAAAATTGAAAGAACAATACAGCAAATACTATATATCCTTCACCTGGAATCTCCAGTTATTAACATTTTTCCATATTTGCTCTCTCTCTTTATATAAGTATGCTCACACATACTTATACATACACATATACACACAGACACATACACATAGCATCTTTCTCTACATTGTAAATTATATATTCAGAAATACATATCTGTATTCATGTTCATAAACCTGTATATATCTATCTTTCTGAACCATTTGAAAGTTGCAGACCTCATGAGAGTTCACCTTTAATTACTTCAGCATCGTCTCCTAAGAATACAGACATTCTCCTACATAATCACAATACCATTATCATGCCCCAAAATGTTAACATTGATTCAATAATGTCATCTAATATATAGTCCATATACAAACTTTTCTATATTTCACAAAATTGTCTTTTATAGCTACTGCTTTTGAATTGATGATGCAAGGTTTACACATTGCATTAGTTATTGTATCTCTTTAGTCTCTTATTTAATCCATGACTTTTTGTTTTTCATGATAACGATTTTTTTTGAAGTTGCCAGGTTAGTTGTCTTGTCAAATATCCCATATTGTGGACTTATCTCATTGTTTGCTCATTGTTAGATTATGTAAAGCAAGAATGCCATGTAAGTGATGATGTGTACTTCTTATTGCATCACATCAGGGGCACATTATATCAGGTTGTGACACTTGGTGATGCTAAGTTTGATCACTTGGTTAAAATGGTGATCACCGGAACTCTCCAAATTAAAGGTACATTTTCCCCTTTGTAAATTAGACAGGTGATAATTGAGACAGTGTGAATAACTTAGGCATTTATTTTCATAAGAAGCAAATTGTTGCCTAAGTTGAATCTTTAAAAGAATGAGACAGAATAATTAAGTAGAGACATATTTTAGTTCTGTGCATTTTACGATATTATTTTAGAATATGAACTGGGTTCCTATTAAATTCTACTGCTACATAGCAGTGTTTTTAATGATATTGAAATAAATGCAGCATATTTTAAATGTTGACAGGGCCAGTCTTTTGTCAGCCAAGGTAATTAAGACAAAAAAATAGATTTGTATGGCCTAAAAATTAAAAGTAGTAGAAAAGTAGCAAAACAATGGTGTTGTGGGTAGTCATAAAATAGGATACATTTTTCTTAAATAGTTGTTATCTATCATAAATGTATTCATGGTCAAAAGTTCATAGGGACGTGAAAGAATGCATAATATTTTGTTTGACTCATTTTATGTTTCAAGTTGAATTAAAAAAATTAAGTGTATTGAAGATGCTTAATTTTGGCGGATGCTTCAGAAGATCAGAGATTTGTTTAAATTTTAACACAAATTTAGAGTGTTTATGGGTTATATCATTAGAATGTACCCATTTTGTTTGTGTATTAAATAATGCTGGGAGAGCTAGCGAATTCTTTGGATCAAGCCAGGATCAAGTAGGAACTAGAGCAATTGGAATAATGAATCTGTTGAATCCAGCAACATGACATTTACTAGGGGTAAATGTGAAGTGCTATACTTGGTCAAAAGAATGTGAAGATGTGTATATGTCAGGAAGATAGAGTAGGAAGAATTAAGAAAAGAATAAAAAAGAAAATGAAGTTACTCTGCAGCATGAAGGACTGAGGATAGATATAAGGAAGAGTTGTTTGACAGGGATCTTTGTATCATTGAAAAACGTTATCGAATAACAATGTAGAATAGCTTTTCTGTTGGCCTTTGAAAATGAGATTCTATTTTGACTGTTTGAGAGCCTTGGTAATGAGTTTGTAGGCCTTTTAAGGTGCCTTCTAGCTCAGTGCATCTTTGACATTGTTTAACAGAGAACTCTCAAGAGCCATGCATCTAAAATTTATAGCTATTTGGTGTCTTACGCATGTAATGATGTAATTTAGAGCAGTATCAACAGCTTGTAAAAGACAAATGCCTACTTGAATATGCTGGTGAATCATGTTTTAGATCATATGTGCCCTTTTATGTGATGGAACATTGATTGCATTTTGAGTTTTATTTCAGTGATATTTTACTAATTTTTAAAAGGTTGAATGTTTAATGCTATTTCCATTTGCTGGAATTATTATACTAAAGCAATTAGATGAGACAGATTCAGAAGTACAAGAAAAATTCCATACGGATTTGTAATATCAGTATGACTGGAGAAGTATCATAACCTTATTTCATTTTCCTAAGAAAAAAATCCAATATATTATTAACAGCCACTAGGTGTCTCTGAACTCCCTTGTAAAGAATCTGTTTTACCTGCATCTTTTTTCTGCAGAACATGTACTGCTGAATTCATTCTTTACCAAGAGATTTAAATCTCTAATCTATGTTTTTCCAAAGAGCAGATATTAACTATATATGTGATTGTAAATTGAAACTTTAAGTCTGTTGAAAATGAAGGCACTGGGTGGGCCACAGTGGCTCAGCAGGCAGAATTCTCGCCTGCCATGCCGGAGACCCAGGTTTGATTCCCGGTGCCTGCCCATGAAAAAAAAGAAGGCACTTCATCCTTAATTACCTCTGAAAAGTGGAATTTATTACTTTAAAAAAATCTTTAAAATACATAATAATTTGTTTCACATTTAGCTTTTAATTTTAATTGAAGGCATTTTTATTTGGTAATTGTTCTATCATATTAACTTCTGATTTCTTTCTTAGTTAATGGATAATATTTTTGCATATATTTCTGAATTTAGAATATAAGTAATATATTTAAAATAAGCATTTTTGGTACACTTTTTTAAATATTAGAATTTCATGATAATTGAACATTAGCGAATTAAAGAAATTCATTTTTAATGTTCCTAGTTGATCTCTCTCCTCCTCATTTAAAATAATTGTTCCTGTAGTATGAATCATATTCACAATCTAAGAAGAAACTTTTCCCTTTAAAGAAGTAGTTACGGTTTCTGAACTAAAAACAAGTGCTTCAAAATAAAACAAAAAAGTAATTTGCTTCATTGAAAAATCCCACCTTAGAAATATAGTGGATATGATTTTTTTGTAGCAAAATCTTTTTATTTGAAACCTTAGCTTTCCTCTAATCGCAAAGTATATGATAGCCTTAGTTCTATACAGAAAGTTTTCTGATATAAGACTCTTTACATACATTACCAAGTGGTAGAATTTAAAGACTGCCTAACATGTCCTACAAACCTGTTGAAGTCCCTGGGAGAAATTGATCTAGGGAAGAGGGAGAAAATAAAAAATTGACTTATGTTTAAAAAGTAACAGCATGGAGGGCAGGTTATTCCAGGACAAATAGTGCCGATAGGAATTATGTCAGTCTGAAATATGATTATGATCATGATTATACCTTAGAAAAACTTTCTGTCTCTCTTCCTCTCATTGATGAGTACAGTAGTAGACATTTGATGGTCGCCTCCAAAGCATCCATTATACCCCATCTCCTACCACCTTAGGGGAATTCAGGCTCTCCCATTCTTAGCCAGGAGGTTTTGGTGGAGGGTCAACCCCACCTATGTATCCAGGGGAGAGCTATGCTTGGTTTAGTCTAATCAGATTATTTTATTCTCCCTGTCCACAAGAGAAGAAGAGCATGAAACTACTCAGGCAAATTTGAATGTGAATTCTGGAAGAGATTTTCTTTTTCCCTGTATGGTGTGATAAGAGGATGTGAAGCCTGAAACCCTTGCAGCCATTTTGCTACTAGGAGGAATAGCTCATATCCTGTGAAGATGAAGCTGAATAGCTCTTTGTTCTTCAGTTTTCTCATCTTTACATTGGAGATGAAAATAGTACTCCTAGGTGTGTTGTGAAATTGAATTCATTAACTTGGGTAAGATGATAGAATAATAATCACCAAATAAATGATCATTTTTATTAGTAGATATATCTCTTCTACTTAAACAAAAAAAAATCTTTTTTTTCTTGGGCCCAATTTAGTAATCGTTTTGGACCTGTGCTGACTAATTTATTTTATGTAATTAATTTTTCTCTATTGGCTGTAGATACAAGTGATCTCTGCAAAAAAGGTTTTCATTGATTTTTTTTTTTGCATGGGCAGGCAGTGGGAATCGAACCCAGGTCTCCAGCATGGCAGGTGGGAATTCTGCCACTGAGCCATCATCAAACTGCCCTTCATTGATTTTTAGACTTTCCACAGAATTGGTTTTGCCAGTACATTGTCCAGGTCACTATATATTTATAAAAATGAAACTTTAGAGACTGATCACCAAAATACCTTGATTCTTTGCAGTTGGATACAATTCGTTTCATTAAAATCTTAATGATGATTAAACTTAAGTCTTGGCTTACTAAAGAAGCTGTCTTATAAAAGCATAATTGTGCTGCAAGAGACTTTATTTTCTTTACTAGAGACATCAATCAATAGTGTGCAATACCTCTTAGAAAGACAAAAACCTTAATGGTTATATTTTATTCAGAGATCTCAGTGTACTAAATTCATAGCTTCTGACTTAACCAACAGTCTTAAAGTGCCTAAAGGCATGACCCTCCACTTCTAACTATGCTTCTCTTTGAAAAAAGCTAAAGGTTGAAGAATTCTTTGAGGTTCTGCTCCATTTAAAAATGCTGTCTATACAAAAGAGAAAATTAGTTTCAGTTCCATTTCTCTGCGCTGAAGAGTTTGTGATTTCTTTCTCGAGGACTTGTGTGGTCTTTAAATAATCAATCTCTATTGAACTGCATAAACAGGTAGGAAGGATATGATCAACTGTTAGATTTTAATGTTTAGAACATATGAATGGCCCTGCTATTTTCCCTCTAAGCAATATCTTATAATGGGGTTGTTCTGGTTTGCTAGCTGCCGGAATGCAACACACCAGAGACGGATTGGCTTTTT
>PVIY010033126.1:0-28349 GCA_004026745.1 Myrmecophaga tridactyla | reverse complement strand
TTTAGGGCAATAAATTTCCCTCTTAGCACTGCCTTTGCTGCATCCCATAAGTTTTGATATGTTGTGTTTTCATTTTCATTCGCCTTGAGATATTTCCTGATTTCTCTTGTAATTTCTTCCTTGACCCACTGGTTGTTTAAGAGTGTGTTGTTGAGCCTCCACATATTTGTGAATTTTCTGGTGCTCTGCCTATTATTGATTTCCAACTTCATTCCTTTATGATCTGAGAAAGTGTTGTGCATGATTTCAATCTTTTTAAATTTGTTGAGACTTGCTTTGTGACCTAGCATGTGGTCTGTCTTTGAGAATGATCCATGAGCACTTGAGAAAAAGGTGTATCCTGCTGTTGTGGGGTATAATGTCCTATAAATGTCTGTTAAGTCTAGCTTATTTATAATAATATTCAAATTCTCTGTTTCTTTATTGATCCTCTGTCTAGATGTTCTGTCCATTGATAAGAGTGGGGAATTGAAGTCTCCAACTATTATGGTAGATGTGTCTATTTCCCTTTTCAGTGTTTGCGTCATGTATTTTGGGGCATTCTGGTTCAGTGCATAAATATTTATGAT
Organism: Myrmecophaga tridactyla; assembly: GCA_004026745.1. Taxonomy (NCBI): domain Eukaryota; kingdom Metazoa; phylum Chordata; class Mammalia; order Pilosa; family Myrmecophagidae; genus Myrmecophaga; species Myrmecophaga tridactyla. The sequence goes on along the minus strand of PVIY010033126.1, from coordinate 27,780 downwards.
TGTTATGTCTTCATGTTGAATTGTTCCTTTTATTAGTACATAGTATCCTTCTTTGTCTCTTTTAACTGTTTTACATTTGAAGTCTAACTTGTTGGATATTAGTATAGCTACTCCTGCTCACTTCTGGTTGTTATTTGCATGGAATATCTTTTCCCAACCTTTCACTTTCAACCTATGTTTATCTATGGGTCTAAGATGTGTTTTCTGTAGACAGCATATAGAAGGATCCTGTTTTTTAATCCATTCTGCCAATCTATGTCTTTTGATTGGGGAGTTCAATCCATTAATATTTAGTGTTATTACTTAATGAGTAGTACTTTCTTCTACCATTTTGCCTTTTGTATTTTATATGTCATATCTAATTTTCCTTCTTTCTACACTCTTCTCCACACCTCTCTCTTCTGTCTTTTCATATCTGTCTCTAGTGCTCCCTTTAGTATTTCTTACAGAGCTGGTCTCTTGGTCACAAATTCTCTCAGTGATTTTTTGTCTGAAAATGTTTTAATTTCTCCCTCATTTTTGAAGGACAATTTTGCTGGGTATAGAATTCTTGGTTGGCAGTTTTTCTCTTTTAGTAATTTAAATATATCATCCCACTGTCTTCTCGCCTCCATGCTTCTGCTGAGAAATCTACACGTAGTCTTATTGGGTTTCCCTTGTATGTGATGGATTGCTTTTCTCTTGCTGCTTTCAAGATCCTCTCTTTCTCTTTGACCTCTGGCATTCTGACTAGTAAGTGTCTTGGAGAACGTCTATTTGGATCTATTCTCTTTGGGGTGTGCTGCACTTCTTGTATCTGTAATTTTAGGTCTTTCATAAGAGTTGGGAAATTTTCAGTGATAATTTCTTCCATTAGTTTTTCTCCTCCGTTTCCCTTCTCTTCTCCTTCCGGTACACCCACAACACGTATATTTGTGCGCTTCATATTATCATTCAGTTTCCTGAGTCCCTGCTCACATTTTTCCATTCTTTTCCCTATAGTTTCTGTTTCTTTTTGGATTTCAGATGTTCCATCCTCCAGTTCACTAAAACTAACCTCTGTCTCTTGAAATCTACCATTGTAGGTTTCCATTGTTTTTTTTTTCATCTCTTCTACTGTACCTTTCATTCCCATAAGTTCTGTGATTTGTTTTTTCAGACTTTCCATTTCTTCTTTTTGTTCATTCCTTGCCTTCTTCATATCCTCCCTCAGTTCATTGATTTGGTTTTTGATGAGGTTTTCCATGTCTGTTCGTATATTCTGAATTAATTGTTTCAGCTCCTGTATCTCATTTGAACTATTGGTTTGTTCCTTTGACTGGGCCATATCTTCAATTTTCCTGGTGTGATTTGTTAGTTTTTGCTGGCGTCTAGACATTTAGTTACCTTAATTTGTTTATTCTGGAGATTGCTTTCACTTATCTTACTAGGATTTTCTTGCTAGATGAGTTTGTTGTCTCTGTTCTTTGACCTTCAGTTCAGCTTTTTCTGGACCTCTAGCTTAGGTTTTGTTTACCAGAGGATAATTTTTCAGTTCTTGTTTCTTGCCCTGCTTGTAAGGTGCCTTTTCCCTCCCCACCCTTAGGAGGGTCTACATAGGTAATATAGACTCTAGCCAGGTTTTCCCAGACTAAACTGGACTCCTATCAGGGGGAAGGAGTCACCTGCGTCATTTTTCCTTGAGGGTGAGACCCAGCAGGTTAAAAGACTTTCGTGTGAAGTCTCTGGGCTCTGTTTTTCTTATCCTGCCCAGTATGTGGTGCTTGTTTGCCTGCGGGTCCCACCAGCAAAAGATGTTGTGGCACCTTTAAGTTTGGAAGGCTCTCCCTGCTGGGGGCGTGGTGGAGACAGAGGAGAGGTTGTAGGCTGGTTTTAATGGCTTCAAATTGCCAAGCCCTGGGGTCTGAATTCCTTGAGAGAGGGATTCCACCTGAGTTGGGCTTCGCACCTCCCCTGGGGAAGGCACAGGTGGGAGACAGCCCTGAAAACAGTCCATTTCTGCCTATGCGTGGTGCAGTTGCAGCCTGAGTAGTCCCACCGCTGAATCCAGAGGCAGCCAAGCCTCTGTAGAGACAGCCACGAAAACCTCTGTTTCATCCCCTTTCCTCTTTTTCAGTTAGCCCAATAAGCAACCTCCGCCTTGACCAGGTTTGCCTGATTGGGAGCCTATTTTTAGTAGTCAGAATTTGTTAGTTAATGCCACAATTGGCATTTGGTTGGACTCAGTCCCTGCTACTCTTAGAGTGACTTTCCTTTTCCTCTGGGAAGCCGCCTGTGGGGGAGAGGCACTGGGTGCCAGCGTCACGGCATGGGGAACTCACGGTTCTGGGGGGGCTCGCAGCTGATCCAGCTGGTCCAGACTGGGGTATGCTGTGTGTCCGGTCACTATTGTGGCTCCAGGAGCTGTTCTGCACTGTTTCTGGTTATTTAGTAGTTGTTCTGGAGGACGAACTAAAACGCTCACCTTGCTAAGCCACCATCTTGGCCCCTCTTCCTGAAGGTGTAGTTTTGTTCTTTCTTCCACAGAAACAGCCGGCACTGTCAACTTCTAGGGTTGCCTACCTAAATAGAGGAATTTCAAGCTAGTCTGAATTCCATATTAGCTTCCCTCTCCAATTGCTTCTTGGACACTTGGAGGTCACACTTGGATTCCGGGCTTACTGTGGCATCACCGCCTCCTCAACACTGACTTTTCTTCTGAATTCTTGGTACCTCACATGCTCAAAAACTTACTATCTTTGACTCCTCTCCTATGCTCCCTAGAGCTAATAAGAGATTGAGTTCTTTCTCTTATATTCATCTGTCTCCTCTCTTTCCCCATCACCATAATCTCTCCTCAGGTGTGGGAGATCACAGGAGACTCTCAACAGGTGGCCCATCACCACCGAGTTCATCTTCTTTAGCCTGAGCTTCAGTGTATCACAATTTTGCCAAAGAAAGCAAGACAACAAAGGAAAAAATGTCCTCATAAGCCCTTGGCTACAGAATCAACATATGATGATTCACTAAATTGAGTATTCAAGTCCCTTTACTTTGTTTTTCTTTATGCTGTTGTTCAGAAAAGACATTTTATATAGAGAAATACAGTGATCTTAGAATACAATTTGATGACTTTTGATCAACATGTACATGCATGTAATTAATACTCCAATCAAGATATAAAACATTTCTATAATCCTGGAAAATTCCCTCAAGCCTCATCCCAGTCCCACTCACTAGTCCCTCACAGGCAGCTACTGAATTGATTTGTATCACATAAATGGAATGATTCAGCATGCATCCTTTTGTGTCTGGATTATTTCATTCAACATAATGTTTTTGAGATTCATTCATATTGTTGTGTGTATATAAGTAATTGTTTTAGTTTGTAAAAGCTACTAGAATGCAATATATCACAAACAGAATGGTTTTTAAAAGGAGATTTTATTAAGTTGCATGCAAGTTTACAGTTCTAAGGCCATGAAAATGTCCAAATTAAGGCATCCAGGAAAAGATACCTTGGCTCAAGAAGGCTGATGATGTTCAGGGTTTCTCACACACCTGAGAAGACACATTTCTGCTGGCTTCCTCTCCAAGCTTCTTCAACAGTGTCACTGGGGGCATTTTCTTTATACATCTCTAAAGGTCTCTGGCTGTGTGGGTTCTGTTGGCTCTGTTGATTCTAAAGCTTTTTCCAAAATGGTTCCCTCTTAAAGTACTCTAGTAAGGAACCTCACCTTGAGTGGGTAGAGACACATCTCCGTGGAAACCATCTAATCAAAAGTTACCACCTGCAATTGGGTGGTTCACATCTCTATGGAAACAATCAGAAGGATCCCACCCAGCAATATTGAATGAGGATTAATGGACATGGCTTTTCTGGGGAATATAATCACTTCAAATTGACACAGTAAATCATGCTTTTTAAAAAATTGTTGGATAGTATTCCAATGTATCAAAATATCAGAGTTTGTTTATCTGTGTTCCTGTTGTGGACACTTGGGTTGTTTCCAGTTTATAAAGCTGTTATAAATGTTCTTGTATATGTCTTTTTATAAACATGTTTTGCTTCCCTTGGGTAAATATCCAAGAGTGGAATTGCTAAGACTCTGTTTTGACCAAATGTACCTCTGTGTTCCTCTCTCTTTCTCTCCAACTCTCTACTTTCTTTCTCTTTCCTCTCTCTTTCTCTCTCTTCACTTGGCCCACCGCCAGACACACACACACACACACACACACACACACACACACACACGGCTCAGCAGCTGAGTTTCTTAAACAAGGTAGCTACCTAGGAAATAGTATTTGGTTGAATGATTCAACTCCTTGAAGAAAACGTATTGCCATTGCATCTTATGTTGGCAGAAAAAAGAAAAGCCCCAAGAACTGAAAAGTCCATGAAAGATCAGTGACTAACACCTGAGAGGAATCCACATTCCAGTCTCCCTCTCTGTTTGTCCCTGATGTCATAAACCCACTAACCCTGCCTTCTTGCCGTGCTATCATTTGTCACAGTTCTTCACTTCCATAGTTAGTGAATTAGCAGTTCAGTCACGTGAGGTTTGGTGACCATAAGTGCTGAGCCTACAAACAAACTGCCTGGGTTTGAATCTCAGCTCTAAAGTTGACTACCTAGATGACATTTTTTTTTTAATTTGCAATTTGCAAATTACTTACATTTCCTCAACTTCAATTGACTTTTATGTAAATGAGGGTGATAATACTATTTCATATGTTTGTTGTGACCATCACATTGTCATTGTTGCATCATCATCAATAACATTTATTAAGTATTTTCCATTATCTAGACACTCTTACTGTACATGTTAATTTTCAAAACAGCTCTATGATGTTCCCACTATCTCCATTTTATAAAAGGGGAGCTGAATCATAGAGAGGTTAAATAATGTGCTAAGTATCACACTGCTGCTTTAGGATGGGACCTGAATTCAAATCCAGGCATCTGGGTTTGAATGTATATGCATCACCCCTATAATAAATTGCCTCCCAGAAATTATATGAGGTACATTAAATGCTGTGCACAGAATCCAGTACATGTACATTCCCAGTAAACATTATCTGCTGTCATTATCATCATCATCAGAACCACCTGTTTTAGTTTGTTAAAGCTGCTGGAATGCAGCTTTACAGATGGAACAGCTTTTAAAAAGAGAATTTATTAATTTGCAAGTTTGCAGTTCTAAGACTGTGAAAATGTCCCTTAAATTAAGGCACCAATAAGAGATTACCGTCACTCAAGAAAGGCTGATGCCATCCGGAACACCTCTGTCAGCTGGGAAGGCACGTGGCTGGCATCTGCTGGAGTCTTTGGCTTCTGGACATATCTGTCAGCTGGGAAGCCACATGGTGATGTCTGCTAGTTTTTTCTCCCAATCTAATAGCTTCCTCAGGAGTGCTTTCTTTCTGCATTTTCAAAGGTCTCTCACTGTGTGGGCTCTGTCTGCTTTTTCCAAAATGGTTCCCTCTTGAAAGACTCCAGTAAGCAACCCCACCTTGAATGGGTGGAGACATATCTCCATGGAAACCACCTGTGCTGGTTTGAAGCTATTATGTGTGCCAGAAAAGCCATGTCCATTAATCCTCATTCAATATTGCTGGGTGGAATCTTTCTAATTATTTCCATGGAGATGTGACTCAACCAATTGTGGGTGGTAACTTTTGATTAGATGGTTTCCATGGAGATGTATTTCCACCCATTCAAGGTGGGGTTGCTTAGTGGAGCCCTTTAAGAGGGAACCATTTTGGAAAAAAGCTTTAGAGCCACCAGAACCAACAGAGCCTGTGAAGCCAGAGACCTTTGGAACAGAAGGAAAACACCCCCAGGGAAGCCTTGTGAAATGAGGCGAGAAAGCTAGCAGACATTGCCATGTGCCCTTCCAGTTGAGAGAGAAACCTTGAGCTTCATCAGCTCTTTCTTTGGAGTTAAGGTATCTTTCCCTTGATGCCTTCATTTGGACATTTTCACGACCTTAGAACTGTAAACTTGCAACTTACTAAATTCCCTTTTTAAAGAAGCTGTTCCATTTCTGGTATATCACATTCAGACAGCTTGCAGACTAGAACAGCACTTAATCAAAAGGTCCCATCCACAATTGGGTAGGTCACATTTCCATGGAAACAACGTAGTCAAAAGATCCCACCCAGCAATACTGAATCAGCATTAAAGAACATGGCTTTTCTGGGATGCACAACAGTTTCAGACCAGTACACCACCATTCTTAACTCTTGCTTTTTTCAATAGAGCATTTGTATCTACCCATAGCTTTATTTCATTGAGGTGATATACATTTGAAATGATAGTATAAGGAATTTTTTGTATTGTCAAGTTCAATTTCTACTTCCTTATGTACATAAAAATATAATTTACATTTACTTGGAGTGGTAGTGTATACCATGTTTGTCAAATATCTGTTTGAATGAGACTAGGAATCTTAATAGAGACTAATGAACTGGTTAAGTTCTTCAAGTATCTGTCAGCATAGGGCTGCCCAATTCTGTGGGTAGTGCCTCCAAACTCTAAAAATGATCTTTCCAGGACTTGCTGTTATAAGAATTAATAAGTCAGGGTAATAGCAGGAGTGATTAGAAGCAGGTAAGGAACAATTGTCACAAGCTTAACTACCTCTTTACTTAAACCATTTGTACCACTCACCCATTCAGACTCTTGTCTTCTAAGATTGCCTGCCTTTAACCAGCATGTTTATTCTTCCTGCTTCTGTGTCAGAATTGACTCTCGACCTCACACAGGAATAGAGCAGATTTCTTGCAGTCAGCTAAGATCAAGATGACCAATGTGTAAAATTGTAGCCCCTGCATTTCTCATCTTCAGTCATTCTTATGACTTGTGGATGCATTCCTCAGCACAACTCTGGAAGTTCTGAAGCCTCCTCTTCCATCTTTGCTTTTTAGTATACAGTCTCCAGGTGTGAGAACAAAGTCATTGGGTTTAATTGTAACTTCACTCCTTTCTCCTATAATGACTTCTTTGCTTTCTACTGCCGAATGGTGTGCTTTTTCCTCCTTTCATCATCATTGGTTAACCCCACACCAGCCATGCCACCTTGAGGAGCCACATCTCTCCTAGCAGACTTTCATTTTCATTTATTGACTTCTAAGTAATGGGAAAATTTTCAGTCGTCTGATTGTTATCAGCTATAAGCCTGTGTGGTGTGGACAATTAAATCATTAAGAGAACTATCATTTAAAGATCAGAAAAATGACTAAAGATGTTATTAAATTATTTTTCTCTCATCTTCATTTCCAGTGAATTCTTCATGCCTGGGTTGGTTGATACACACATCCATGCACCTCAGTATTCATTTGCTGGAAGTAACGTGGACCTACCACTTTTGGAGTGGCTAACCGAGTACACCTTTCCTACAGAACAAAAATTCCAAAGCATTGACTTTGCAGAAGAAGTCTATACCAGAGTTGTTGTAAGTATCGTGTGTGTGAGTATTGGTGTATTGTGTTTGGTCATCTATATAAATGTCCATTTCTTGGGACAAATTTAAACAGTAAAACACAGGCAGTTAAAATCCAGTAAGCTTGTGACCACCTCATTTATACATCTAGTGAGTGGGGCAAAGAGAACTTGAATCCAAGTTTCCAAATCCCCAGTCTGCTGGGCCCTGTCTCACTCTGTTTTCTGCCTCTTGTGTGTTACTTAACCAAGTCTGGGCTAAAAATGTATGTGTTCTGTTATTTCTATGGATCCACAATGTTGCACTGAAGACCATATAGGAATAGCTATATAACTTTTGGAAAGCTCCATAACTCACTTTCTCCATCTGTAAAAATAGAGGAAATGATAGTATCTACTTCATTGAATTATGAAGGTAATTAAGCAAGTTATTATTTGTAAGTTTCTTAGAATGGTGTCTTAACACCTAGTAAACACTCTATGTGTTTGTTTTAAGAAAAATACCCATGGAAATTTAAGATAAAAATTTCAAATTGCTGTTTAGAAGGGCATCTCATTGTTTTAGTAGCTTGCTGAGGAGGAAAAATAGAATGGTGCCATATGACAGGGCACATGGAAATGTGATTTGAACTTATGCCACCAGAGGGAACTATGGGGCTAGTTCAGTCATTAAACAATTGCTGTAGTGAAGGCTCTGAAAATTTCCTCCTTCTCTCTCAAGAAAATCAGTGCCCTTATTTCCTTCTAACCCTCCCGCCAACCCCCTCAGCAACTAGAAACAGCTCCTGCAGCAGAGAAGTTAAAGCACAAAATGGCTTTTCATCTGACCACTGTCTTCTGTCATTTAGCACACTTAGTTTAGACATTCCTGGGTTTTTGTTGGACCCATTAATGTTTTTCTTATAAGGAGTTGGCTATGCAGTCGTGTCAATATTACAAACCTTACACAATGACCTACCCATACTGCCAGTTTCCCTGATATTGCATCATTCATGCCTTGAAGATTAAAAGCAAGTGCTAACATTTATACACTTGCTTCACATAATTATAAATTCAGTGTAATTATGTATCTTACATATTTAGCAGGCATCCGCATGACACCAGAAAAACTGAGAACGATGGAGTCTGTGTATGAAGTTGCTGGTGCACTGTTAATAATGAACCATGTTAAAAAAATAATAATAATCAATTGTGTTAACCACACCAAATCTTTTCATTCTCAAAATTTATTTATACCATGCATTGTTCTTCAAAGGGTTTGAGGTGGCTTAAAATGGCTTCGTACACACAAAAGATAATTAGTGATGAAATCACAACAAAGGAAAATAGAGGGAGAGAAAAGATAAAACTGAGGGGCATGTCTGTGCTGGGGTGAAAAAAACTTCAGTGTTTTTCACAAATTTGGCTTAAAGTTTCTAGCAACAGGGAACTCAATTATGAAATTTATACTATGTAAATGACATAAATAAACAAATGAAATAAAACGTTTGTTAAGGTAAAGCATATCTGTTCCTCATGCTTAAACTTAAGAAAATTAGTCCCAATATGTCTTAATGTAGGTAGATGCTTTATCATCAAATTGTAGTTCAGTAAACTCAATGAAATTCAGATTATCAGTCTCTTTTGTTTAGAGTTAGAATAGCTCAGTCTATAAATCCTTCAGAAAGTACTCCATAGAGGTGTTTCTTATCTCTAAGTTTTAAGTATTTGGTGTCAATGAATACAAAATAAGTTTTACTCCTGACAAGTATTTGCAGTGCAAATGTTTTATGTGCATACCTGCACACTAACAGTTGGATGAGCTGAGGGTATGGTTGACCTCTGTTAAACAAAGCTGAGGTTATTAACTAGAACCTGTCCTTAGATTGAAGGCTTCCTATGTTATTTGGAGATTCATGAATGGATCTAAGAATTTTCCTTTTGTTTTTTTCCCCCAGAAAACAATCCCAGATCTGCTTCAACAAGGGAACAATCAAAACCCCAGAGTTTTGCACCATAGATTATGGTTGTGATTATTTAATCTGCAAATAACTTAAAGCATATATTAAACATCTCCTCAGAGTATTAAATAAAAATCCCAGTAAATCAGCCCTAAAATATATGCGATGTCCTATCCTATTCAAGGATGTTAATTTTATTTCATTTTTATGTCTTTCTTTAGCAATTCTTCATCCTTTGGTGTTCATTCATTTATTCAGCAAATATTTACTGAGCACATGCTGGGATCCAGGCCCTGTTCTAGATGCTGGAGATTGAATTTGGCCTCTGTCATGGTGTTAGCTTCATCCTTGATTTGGTGATTCTCATAGACAGCTCACATTTGTCTGTTGCTGAAAGAATTCTGAATATCCTCTATTGGCAGCCCATGGGCATGTTTTATTTGGTGGACAAAATTTCTTAAAAATTAGAAAGATTGGCATAAAAATCCAGATTTCCAAGTTCTTTTGATTTTGGGGACTAACTTACATCACTGGACTTTGTTTCACTTTGTCAACACTTGGCTGCCGTTGAGTAGAAGCTACTGTCTTAAAATAGGGTATGTTCTTCCCTCTTACCTTAATCACAAACTGTTTTGCTCCTGTAGGCATTTGAGTTCCCGACCTCTCTTCTAGTTAAGAAAACCCTCTTATTTCACAAAAGAGGAAACTGAATTTGAGAAAGTGCAGTAACTTTCTCAAGGTCAAATTGCTAATAAGAGGCAAGAAGCATAGAAGAACCCCTATCTGGAGGTTTTTCCTCTGCACTTTAAGAAGCTTCTGCCAAAGATGGAACCTATTTAAGAAGCTTCTGCCAAAAATGGACTAGGTCAACCAGTCCATTTCTCAAATGTTCAGACAGGTCAGGCAGTCCTTTCCACTGTGCTTCCCTGCACACCTTCCATTCTCTTGTTTCACTCTAGTCAGTTTTCTCTTGTACAGCTGAATCTGAGCATGCATTCCTTTTGCCTTTCCCTTATTTTTAATCCCCATTCCTAAAATCCAGGCTTTCCTTTTTGTTGCATTGCTCCCTCATTTTTGCTAAAACACATCTTCTAGGAGTTTCCTAAGAAAGGGTTCATGGGAGGTGAAATATTTGAGTCGTTTAATATTTAATGATATCTCTAGTCTACATTCATACTTGATTGATGATTTGCCAGGGTATGAAATTCTACATTAAATGTAACTTTGCTCCAAAACTGTGAAGACTGAGCTCTGCTTCCAGCATTGTTGGTGAGAAATTCAATCCCATTGTGATTCCCTGTCATTTGTCTGTGACCGATTTTCTTTTTTCTGGGATCGTTTTAGGATCTTCTCTGTATTTATAGAGCTAATACTTCATAATTATATGCCTTTCTTAGGGGTTCTGTTTTTATGCACTGTACTGAGTAGTCTGTGTGGCTTTTCAGTCTGGAGACTATTATTATTTCTGAGATAATTTCCTCCTCTCTGTTTTCTTTATTTTTTTTAAAAAACTCTTAGTCTAAGTGTTGAACCTCCTAGATTGAGCCTTATTTTCTCATCTTTTTACTCCTGACTTCCAACTTTTTTTTTCTGAGAGATCCTCTTCTAAATTTCTTATAATCCTCCCCTTGATTTCATTTATAATATTTTTACTTTCTGAGAACTCTTGCTGAGTTTTTTTTTTTGCAGTCTGTATTCTTTTGTGCATAAAACATCTTCTTTTATTTCTCTGAGGATGTGAATCATAGATTTTTTTTTAAACTGAGCTTTCTTTTCACCTGATAGATTCTCAGTTTCCTTCAAGATTGTTTCCAGATTTCCCCCAACTCCCATTTCAAATAGAGCTTTCCTCCAATGTCTGTTGAATCTTGGACATGCTTTCATTTTTAAATGTGATGCACTAAAATGCTGTTTGGAAAATCTGGGTGGGGGGCAGCACTTGTTGGCTGATGAACTGCATTATAGGCTGATCAGGCAGTGACATGCTCTTTCAATTGTTGAGCCTCAAATATCACTGTGAGAACATCTTTCTTCTAGAGCTATTCATTTTCCCCTGGAAAGAATCTTTCAGCCCCACCCCTGGCAGGAGTGGTGGGAGTCGTATATGTGGCATTTTGAGGAATACAATTAGGGTCCCTGAGGTCAACCTAAATTTTCAGTTAAACCCCCTGTTTTCAGACCTTTCCTCACTCTGTTCTTTGGGGCTTGTACCCTTTAAACACCATCTGGGTTTTGCAAAGAGGGCATCTCTTGGATGCATGGGTGATTCAGTGGTAGAATGCTCACCTTCCTTGTGGGGGACCAGGTTTGATTCCCAGACCATGCACCACCTACCCCCCCCCACCCCGAAAAAAAAACTGCATCTCTCCTGCAAGGAGCAGGTTAGTGGTGGTTGGAGAAGAAATATCCTGGCAGGGCTTAATAATCCATACACAGACTTCCAGCAATTCTGTTAACAACTGTCTACTTCTCTTTCTTTTTTCGACCTGCCTCCAAGTTCTTATCCCTTGGGTTTTAAAATTTGTTTCATTTCTAAGTTTAAACAAAAACTTTCAAATTTACAGGGTAGTCGCAAAAATAATGTAAACCCCATACTGAGAACTATAATATACCCCTTCACTCCCAATACCCAGATGCATCAATTTTAACATTTTGCCACGTTTTTTCTGGATCATTCTATCTCTCTCTCTCTCTATTAATCCATTTTGTGAACATTTGATGTAGGTTGTATACGTCATCCTCCTTGGATGATACTGCCATGCACATTTCCTAAGGATAAGGATATTCACTTATGTAGCCATCTTAAGTGCAGTTATCATGTTCAAGAAATTCAACATTGATATAAAGTTTACAGTCTGTATTCCAGTTTTTTCATATGTCCTAGTAATGTCCCCTTGAACCCTTTTTCCTCCCTGGCTGGATCCCAACCAGGATCATGGATTGTATTCAGTTGTCATTGTCTCTTTAGTTGCTCTTTCTTTCTTTTTTTTAATTGTGGGAACAATTGTACAACATAAACTTTCCATCTCAACTGCTCCTAAGCATACCATTCAATGGGTGTAATAACATTAACAATATCGTGGTACCCTCACCACCTTCTATTACTAAACTTTCCCATATACCCAAACAGAAACCTTGCACCCATTGGGCGTTAACTCTCCACTCTCCCTACCCTCTACCTCTGGCAATGTGTACTCTAATTTCTGTTTCTATGAGCTTGCATATTCTCTGATTATTTCTTTGTAGTTAACATGGGGCTTAAATTTAACATTCTAAATCTCTAACAATCTAATTTTTCTTTTATACCAATTTAATTTCAATAGTATTTACAAACTATGTTTCTATTACGGTTTGCCAGATGCTGCCGGAATGCAATATACCAGAAATGGAACCAGTTTTAAAATTAAATTATAAGTTTATAATTCTAAGGCCATAAAAATGTTTGAACTAAGGCATCCAGAGAAAGATACCTTGACTCAAGAAAGGCCAATGTCTGTTTCATGGGAAGTCACATTGCTGGCATCTATAGGTCCTTTTCCTGGTTCTGTTGCTTCCAACTTCTGATGCCAGTAGTTTCCTCTCTAAGCATCTGTGGGCCTTCTCTTTGCTCCCCTGGGAAACAATTCTGGGTTTTGGCTTGCTTAGCATCTCAGGGGAAAGCACACAGTGATGTCTGCTGGGCTCTGCATGTCCAAATGTCCATGTCTAGTTGTCTGCTCTCTCTGTTGGCACTCCAAGCATCTCCAGATGTCTGCATCTCTGTTGGCTCTGAAGCAACTGTGTTTTCTCCAAAATGCTTCACCTTTAAAGGACCCCAGCAAACTAATCAAGACACATTTTGAATGGAGGGCATCACATCTGTGTCAAATCAGAAGGCCACACCCACAATTGGATGGGTCAATCTCATGGAAACAGTCTAATTAAAGATTTCCACCTACAGTATTGAATCAGGATTAAAAGACATGGCTTTTCTGGGGTACACAACACTTTCAAATCAGCACAGTACCCTTCCATCCCCATGGGACCTTTATAGAGTTCATGTCCCAATACCATGTTTATACCTTATGAGTCAAAAATCACTGCTTTATTGTGTCATTTTATGCATTCGCCTTTTAGATCCTGTTGGAAATAAAAAGTGGAGTTCCATGAAAATACAATAGTATTGGCATTTAGATTTACCCATGTCATTATCCTCACCAGAGACTTTATTTTTCATGCAGCTTTGATCAATTGTTTACTGTCCTTTTCTTTCAACCTGCAGAACTCTCCCTATCATCTCTTGGGGGTCTGGCCTAGTGGTGATGAACTCCCTCAGGTTTTATATGGGAATATCTTAATCTCTCCCTCATTTTTCAAAGACAGCTTTGCCAGATATAGAATTCTTGATTGGCAACGTTTTGCTTCAGCACTTGAAATATGTCATCCCACTGCCTTCTTGCCTCCATGGTTTCCACTGAGAAATTGGCACCTAATCTTATTGAGGCCTCCTTGTACATGACACATTGCATCCCTCTTATAGCTTCCAGAATTCTCTCTTTGTCTTTGGCATTCTACAGTTTGATTTTTGAAATGCCACATGTCTCCTTGGGTTTATCTTGTTTTAAGTTCATTGAGCATCTTGGATGTGTATATGCATACATTCATTACATTTAGGAAATTTTCAGTCATTATTTATTTGAATATACTCCCATTTTTTTTTCTCTTTCTTCTCCTTCCACAATGCATTTATCAGTACAATTGATGGTATCCCATAGGTTCCTTAGGCTCTGTTCATTTTTCTTCCTTCTTTCTTCTTTCTGTTCCTTCAACTGGAAGATTTCAATTGTCTTATCCTCAGGTTCTCTTATTCTTTCTTCTGCCAACTCCCATCTGCTGTTGAATCCCTCTAGGAAATTTTAAATTTCTGTTACTGTGGTCATTAGTTCTGTTTGGCTCTTTTTTCATTATCTCCATATCTCTATTGATATTCTGTTTGTGGTCATCTATTGTCTTCCTGATTTCTTTCAGTTCTTTGCCCATGTTTTCCCTTAGCTCTTTGAGCATATTTAAGACCACTTTTTTTGTAGTCTTTATCTGATATATCCCAAGTCTGATCCTCCTCATTGATAGTTTCTAATATATAAATTTTCTCCTTTGCCTGGGCCATCATTTCCTGTTTCTATGTTTTAGAAACTTTTGCGGAATTGTGAACGTTTTGAGTATCTTAATGTGTTATCACCAGAATTTAGACCCTAAGGCATCTGTCCCTTTAACTTGTAACCAATTAGTGTTGTAACAGAACTTTCCTTGAATGTCAGGATATGAGAGAGAGAGAGAAAGAGAGAGAAGGGAAGGGAAAGGAAGGAAGGAAGGAAAAAGAGAAGGAAAGAAGGAAGAAGAGAAGGAGGAGAAGGAAGAGGAAGTAGAAGGAAGAAAAGGAGAAGGGAAAAAAAGAAAACATTTGCCCAGTCTTTGCAGATTGACCTGTACTAGTCAGACTATTACAAAATAGCTCTAGGCTAAAGTATAGAAACAACCCTGATCCTTTCTGCACAGCCTGTTGTCTTGGGCATGTGCCTTGGCTTTAGGAATCCCCCCATTTACACTGTTCCCAAAGTCCCCTCTTCCCTGGGGAACAGTTTCTTCACTATTATGTCTTACAGCCAGCAGTCCCTTGCCCAAGGAAGCAGGACTTGGCTGCTTTCCCTCCACATTCTGTGGGAGCTCTGTGAGCTGCCTTATACCCTTGGGACCAGCTCTGGGATAGCAACTCACTTAAACTATCACCAGGTAGATTGGGCAGATATACATGCTCCCAGAATGTGCATGAAGATTCCCCTGCGTCCTCTGGAACCAGGACCAGAAATCTACACTGTGAGAGTGTGCCAACTCCATGCTGAGCAGGTGAGGGTTGGGGGAGAGGCCAGTCAGGGTATCATGAAATCCTATTGCTCTTAAGTAACTTTTTAAAAAATTTCATACCCACCTGTTACTGCAGTCCTTTAACTGTTTTCTTGAGCTTTGAGAAAGATGTTTCTACCAGTTCTGCTGGTTGTTCCAAGCTTCTGGGGGGGGCATGGGGCCCTGAAGCATCTCACTCCACCAACTTGATTGAGACGACTGCCTCATCCCTTGCTTTTTGTCTTCCAAGAAGATGTTGAAAGGTCTTCTTAGCTCCCGTCTCCTCTCATGTTCTTCTTGCAGGTTAAAAACTTTTGAACTCCTTTACTGTTGTTTTAGTGTGATCAATTTCCTAGGTTGAACTGGAATTCTGAGTGAATATTTTTACTATGTAATATATAGAAAAATCTCATTTCCTCACTTCCGGATCCAGTCAAGTTTGGATATACTTACACCACGCTGAGAAATAAGGAATGAGCTGATAACACATTTTATGAATCTTGAAACACAAAACTATGTGAAACTAGGAAATCAAAAGTTTCAATTTATCCTCCATCTAACACTTATGGAATATAAATACTTTTGCCATTTACCTTATGTTTCATATCAAGAGGGCATGCTTTTTTTTCTTTTAACTTTTTTTTATTGTATGACACAACATATATACAAAGCAAATAAATAAAAAAGCAATAGTCTCTCTCAAAGCACTCTTCAACACATAGTTGCAGGACAGATCCCAGAGTTTTTCATGGGCTACCATATGATCCTCTCATATTTTTCCTTTTAGTTGCTCCAGAATATAGGAGGCTAGAAGGCTTAAAAACTTTTTTATCATCAAAATTGACTTTTTTTCCTTCTTTTTTTGTGAACGATAACATATATACAAAAAAAGCTATAAATTTCAAAGCACAGCACCACAATTAGTTGTAGAACATATTTGATTTTGACATGGGTTACAATTCCACAATTTTAGGTTTTTACTTCTAGCTGCTCTAAATACTGGAGACTAAAAGATATATCAGTTTAATGATTCAGCATTCATATTCATTTGTTAAGGCTTATCTTCCATGTACAATTCCACCATCGCCTTTGATCTTTCCATACCTCTCTTTGAGGTTGTTTGGCCTATGGCAATTCTAAATTTTTGATATTGGAAGGGTCTGTCACTAATATGGGGTAGGGAGATGGAACTATCTGATGTTCTGGAGAGGCTGGGCTAGGTTTCAGGACTTATCTAGACCAGGGACCCATCTGGAGGTTGTAGGTTTCTGGAAAGTTACTCTGGTGCCTGGAACCCCTGTGGAATCTTATATATTGCAAGAGGGCATACTTTTAAATAAGAATATTTTAAAATTAAAAACTAGAATTTTGTCTTCCTCTGTATGTTCCTTATGACTTTTCTGGGCCCATGTGATTCATGGCTTTTGTGGTTTATTTTTAGAGGAGAACGCTAAAGAATGGAACAACCACTGCCTGTTACTTTGGAACAATTCACACTGACTCATCCCTGCTCCTTGCAGAAATTACAGGTGAGCAGATGAAAGCATGATTTATGGGAACAATAGACTAAAAGAACTAGACCATACCCGTAAATGATTTACACTTGTAGGCAGTACTGCCTTTTTAAATGTTAGAATTGGAGCATTGCATTTCTTCCAGGTATTTAGGTATCTGTGTCTCACATTGGTCCTTGAATGTTTTTTATTGTTAAAGCAGTTTTATTATTTTTGTTTTTTAATTCTGGAATGATGTATATTGATCTGAGTCGTGTGGATTCATTTTGGGCTTTTTAGGGCAGGTTTAGGGCAATTTTGTTGATTATAGTACAATTATTGCTACAGCTAGAATTGGTCAAAAAACATGCCTTGGCTGTCTGCTAGACTTAGGATGGTATGTTAGATGCTGGGAAGAAAATGAAACACAAACTAGTCTCTGCCTTTGAGAAGCCAGGTACACATTGGATACTGCATGCTTTGATTGCTAACTTTAGAAACACCTGTAGTGCTTTTTTTACTTGATGCCAGATATTATACAAAGTACTCAACGTGGATTATCTTGGCTCAGCTGCAGACCGATTTATGAGGTCATTATTAATGTTCTCAAGGTACAGATGGATAAACTGATGCTCAGAGAGGCTGGGTAACATACCTAAGGTCACACAGCTAGTAAGCAGAGCTGAAAATGGATTCAGACTGACAGCTCCAAACTTTGTACCCATTGTAGATACATAATAGGTTCTCAATAAATACTTGTTGGCTGATTCACTGACACTACTGCTTGCTGACCAACATGGTTTATGCAGAAGGTCCTACGTATGCCATGGAAAATAAATATTGCTGTTTTCAGAGGCGATAGAGAGAGCCTAGGGCTGGGGCATCTGGGAAGTCTTCATGGAATAGGAGCTCTTAAACTGGGCTTTGAAGGGAAGACAAAATAGGGAGAGATGAAAATTTCTTCTAGATAGGGGAATTAATGCTGACAAAGGCATGGGAGTGGGAAACTGGTTAGTAGATACCAGAAGCAGGGAGCAGAATGGATTAATAAAGGAGAGGATTCATTTCATGGTGGATGGGAGATGGGGCTGGGTTGAGCTGTGGAGGGTCTTGTATATGAAGCCCCAAAGACTCGAAGTTGGTTTTGAGGCAGGTAGTTATATAAAGAAAGTGGTGTTTTAAGAAAATTAATCTAATGGCCAGGTATTAAAAGGAATTATGGGGACAGAGAAAACCTGGTGGGCTGGAATGATGGATAGAACTTTTCCTACTTACTAAATTTAATGGGGGGCTCTGTTGATAAATAAGTGGTGTGATGATGGGTTATCTTTTTACATTCTCATTCGTGTTTTTCATAGTGATTTTAATTTTAACATGATTTAAAAAGGTTCAGTAAAAAGTGCCTTTGGGAAAGAAATATGCATATGTTTCACAGATAAATTTGGTCAGCGGGCATTTGTGGGCAAAGTATGCATGGATTTGAATGAAACAGTTCCAGAATACAAGGAAACCACTGAAGAATCGATCGAGGAAACAGAGAGGTAAGATGTCCACTTGTATTGATTGGTTTTGTGGGCGGGTCCCTCTGCTCACACCAAGCGAGTTAGAGCTGGAGCAAGGAAACCAGATCCAGGTGTGCTCCAGGTGGGGTGTGCACAGAGTGAGTCAGTATGTTCCATTAAATGCAGCGGGGCGGTAGTCTACGGTGTATCTGCGTAAACAGCTGGTAGTCCTTCGGAATTTACAAAGAACTTTCCCCTCCTGTGCCATACTTAATCATCTCAGAAATCGCTATAAAATCATCTGTCTTTTATGATAAGAAAACTGAATCTGATATAGGCTAAGTTGTGCACCCATGGTCACACAACTTTTAAGTGGCAGAGCCAAGAATTAAAACCGTGGTCTATGACTCTAAATTCAGGATCTTTTCTACTGTCCCACAGATGTGATCTGTACCTCATGTTCCAGGTAAAAGAACAGAAGGGATGAAGAGAGACTGACACACGCAGAAGGAGAGGGAACATGTGCTATGGCATGTGTGGTTAAAATTGATAGTGGAGGGTGGGCCATGGTGGCTCAGCAGGTAGAGTTGTCACCTGCCATGTCGGAGACCCGGGTTCGATTCCCAGTGCCTGCCCATGCCCAAAAAAAAAAAAAAAAAAATTGAGGAATCATTTGTGGAATAAATTATTAGATAAAGAGCTAATAAAAATAAACCACATTCATTTACAAATCAGTGAAAGACCTTTCACTAAGAAAAGATTATTTTTTATTATAAATGTAATATGGGTTGCTTTTAGAGGGTGCAAGGGTAGTTAAGTGGTAGATTCTCACCTGCCATGCATGAGACCCAGGTTCAATTCCCAGCCTGTGCACTTCCCCCGACCCCTGAAAAAAAAAGTTCAACAAATATAATATGCTTACCCAGGACAAATCTTGAAGAAACATAAAAAGGCATACAAAGAGTAAAAGGAGTCTCCATAATCCAACCGTCTAAAATTATCCGTATTGGGATTGTACTTTATAGCCTTTCAGTATTTTTCCAAGGAGGCATATGCATCTCTCCAAAAAAAAAAACTAAAGAACATCTTTCCAAGGTGAAGGCCAGAAATACAGAAGGGATGGCTGAAGAGTTCATCTTCTCCTGCCTTGACTCCACATCTGTGTGCTCTTGCAGAGTGAGGCCTCAGTGTCCCCGCAGTAAAGATCAGGTGGTGACACTGCAGCTAGAAAGAGACCATGGGCAGGAACCGAGCCTTGCTCGGCTACTGCTGGGCACAGAGCTGGGTTCTCCAGAGGTTGTGGACAGCCTGCTCTGCAAAGATGTCCTCCACAGAAACAGGGGCTATATGCACATAGACTCATAGAAAGTAGACATGCAAGAGAAATGAAACCATATGTCCATATAAAGACTTGGATGTGAATGTTTACAGCAGCATTACTTATAAAAGCCAAAAGGTAGAAACAAGCCAAATGCCCATCAACTGGTGAATGAATAAACAAATTGTGGTATTTCTGTATAATGGAATGCTATCCAGCCCTAGATAAGAATTAAATTCTGATACATGACATAACATGCATTAGCCTTGAAAACATCTAAGTGAAGAAGTCAGAAACAAAATGAAATCATATATTCTATGATTTCATTTATTTGAAATTCTAGAAAAGGCAAATCTATAAAGACAGAAAAATTGGTTTCCAGGGTCTGGAGGTAGGAACAGCTAATAATTGTAAAAAGATACAATGGATCCTAATGGAGTGATAAAAATAGTCTGAAATTGGATTATGATAATTGCACAATTTGGTTATTTAACTAAAAATCATTGTTTTTAGTTCACCTAAAACTGAGGTGAATTCTATGAAAATTATACCTCAATAAAATTGTTTAAAAATTAGGGGTATGGGTTGGCCATGGTGGCTCAGTGGCAGAGTTCTTGCCTGCCATGCTGGAGACCCGGATGTGATTCCCAGTGCCTGCCCATGCAAAAAAAAAAAAAAAAAAAAAAAAAAAAAAAAAAAAAAAAATCAGGAGTATGTGTATGGGATGTGTCAGTGTATATTTGTGCTTTTTGGTTCATATCCCTTTTGGAGAAGATCCGAGTAAATAGAGTAGAATGTGATTAACTTAGAGAAAAAGTGAATATATTTGCAAACAAGTCTTTCAAACTCACAAAAGAACAATTTTTCTTAAGAAGGTTTTATAAGGTGTAAATAGATGTTCTAGTTTGCTAGTTGCCAGAATGCAACACACCAGAGGCAGATTGGCTTTTAATAAAAGGGGATTTATTTTGTTAGTTCTTCAGAGGAAAGGCAGCTAGCTTTCATCTGAGGTTCTTTCTTACGTGGGAAGGCTCAGGGTAATCTCTGTTGGCCTTCTCTCCAGGCCTCTGGGTTCCAACAACTTTCCCCGGGGTGATTCCTTTCTGCATTGCCAAAGTCCTGGGCTGAGCTGCGAGTGCTGAGATGAGGTACGCCGAGCTGCTTGGGCTGTGTCAATTAAGTCAAACGTCATTCATTGCAGCAGGCATGCCTCCTAGCCGACTGCAGATGTAATCAGCAACAGATGAGGTTCACATACCATTGGCTCATGTCCACAGCAACAGAACTAGGTGCCTTCACCTGGCCAAGTTGACAACTGAATCTAACTACCACAATAGCTGTGGAGTGTATTTTCAGTGGCTTCAAGTATCTGTGATTTTCTTATATGCTATAATAGTAGTTTTCTCAAGCTGTGAGTTTCCTTCCTTTACTTCTCTTCCCTAATTCCCCCTCAAATCCAAAAAGGGCCTCAAAGGCTCAAGACGTATCAACACACTCCAGAGTCTCTCTGTGATGTAAAATGAAAGGTGAAAGATGAATTAGCGTATTAAATCATTCTCGCCATTTGCGAAGGTCAGTGTGAAGAATTGCCTAACTTTATGAAATTGGTCTATTCCTAAAAAATTTTTTGCATTTCAGTCAGTACTATTTTTGTATATCAGATTATATTTGAAAGACTCTGGGAACTTTCTAGAAGAGTCCTAGGGTAAATTCCCTTGTTAAATGAAGGATTCTTTATTAAGTAACTTATTTATCCTCTCCCTATCCTTTATTATAGATGTGGGCTTCTTCTGTAGAATCGATTTGCTCTAAATGTCTGGGACCTGCACATTAAGTTGCATTTGGCTGTGGGTCTTCTGATGCCCAAGATCATGAGTTTTCATTTTGTTCTTCTACGTACAACATTGGATATTCTACCAATTGTGCAAGCACCTTTCTTACATGTCTTTGGTGCCTTTCCCTTTGTACCCTGCAGATTTGACAAAGAATTGTATTGTATTACACTTGACACCCAAAAGGTATAGAAGAAAATTCTTTAGACTTAAATCTTCCCTGGGTCCCAACCTTATTGGTCCCAATGCAAATCATAGAAATCCAACTTTTTCCATTTCCAAGACCTCCCTCCCCTTAAGTGTGTACCTCTTTCCTAGCTTTCTGGGCCTGGGGAGGGGCACTACATGCTCACGGAGAGGAGGGGGTGGCCTCTTGTCCTTTAGCATTGACCCATATACTCAGCTCTTCCATTAATTCATTTTTGTGGAATAAATCTTAATTCACATTTTATTCAGAGACAAAGGAATACCAGAAATAGGAAACTGAAATTAGTAAATTCTTCCAGCTAGGGCAGAAGTAGCCATTTCACAGGCACAACAGAGGTATAACTGGTGAAATCGTCATTCCAGTCACCATGCTCTTCACAGCCACCTCTGGCCTATTCTTTCTGCCTTACTCTAACGCCATCCTCACTAGGATTCTGCCCTTGGAAATAAATGATGATATTGTGTGAGCAAGTACCTTTCCACTTTAGGGGAATTAGGAATGGAGAGCCCTGTGGCTTCTAAACACCTGTGGGTGCACAGGATTGCAGAACTCTAATGTCCATGTAAAACATATCACTATGTTCCCCTCAAAAGCTTAAGTTAGAAGAATGGCTTGAGTGCTGTGAGGATACTTGTGAACCACCCATCTGATGTTAGCTGATCAGATTACATTTCCCCACGATTTTGGGCCCTATCTGTCTGGTTGCAATGAGAAAGCAGAGTTATCACTACTTATTAATCTTCAATAAGCGGTAGTGAAACATGAGCAGCGTTAGAAATGGTTACATGGAGATTTGAACATCTAAGAATTATGCTTTCAATCTTTTAAAAAGTTGACTTGAAATTGCCTAGATTTTCTAACTTCCCATTTGTTGCTTGATTTCAGATTTGTGTCAGAAATGCTTCAAAGGAATGTAAGTAAACTTGTGAACAGCTTGCTTTTGGGTTGACTTTGTGTTAGTGGGGGTTCATTACTAAGTTGTTTGGTAGATGTTTGTTTTATCACATATTGAAGAAATATTCATCTAGAAACTGAATTGTTTTCATATTGGACTCATCAGCTCAGCTTCACTGAGTCAGGTATTTTTTGCCTTCCATGTATTTTTTTTTTAACATTTTTTAAATTGTGAAATATAACACATATACACAAAAGCAATAAATTTCCAAGTGCATTTTAACAAGTAGTTGTAGAACAGATTTTAAAATTTGGTATGGGTTACAGTTCCATGACTTT
Source organism: Myrmecophaga tridactyla (assembly GCA_004026745.1). Classification (NCBI taxonomy): domain Eukaryota; kingdom Metazoa; phylum Chordata; class Mammalia; order Pilosa; family Myrmecophagidae; genus Myrmecophaga; species Myrmecophaga tridactyla. The sequence continues at coordinate 4,972 of PVIY010033126.1, read as the reverse complement.
TTGCTTTTTCTTCTAGCTGCCCCAAGGCACTGGAGACCAACAGAAATATTAATATAATGATTAAGCAGCCATACTCATTTGTTAAATCCTATCTTCTCTGTTATACTCCTCCTTCTCTTTAACATATATACATAAAAGCAATACATTTCAAAGTACATTGTAGCAATTAGTTGTAGAACAGATTTCAGAGTTTGGTATGGGTTACAGTTCCACAATTTTAGGTTTTTATTTCTAGCTGCTCTAAGGTACTGGAGGCTAAAAGAAGTATCAGTTTAATGATTCAGCACCTATACTCATTTGTTCAATTCCGTCTTCTCTGTTATACTACTTCTCTTTTCTTTTTTTGTGAAAAAAAAAATATATATAAGCAATAAATTTCACAGTACATCACAACAATTAGTTGTAGAACAGATTTCAGAGTTTGGTATGGGTTACAATTCCCCAATTTTAGGATTTTACTTTTAGCTCCTCTAAGCTACTAGAAACTAAAAGAAATATCAATATAATGATTCAGAACTTATACTCCTTTGTTAAACTCTACCTTCTCTGTATCACTCCACTATCATCTTTGATCTTTCTCCCACTCTTTAGGGATATTTGGGCCATGCCCATTCTAACTTTTTCATGTTGGAAGGGGCTGTCAGTAATTTGGGATGGGGGATGGAACTAGCTGATGTTCTGGAGAGGCTGGCCCCCCTGGATTTCAGGACTTATCTGGTCCAGGGACCCATGGGGTTGTAGGTTTCTGGAAAGTTACCCTAGTACATGGAACCACTATAGAATCTTATATAATGCCCTAGGTATTTAGGATTGGTGGGAGCATGTATTATTTTAAACACAGTTTTGAAGTTAGGAAATGTTAACTGATTTTAGTGGGTTCAATTAAACAATCACTGCTCAAATACGTGAAACCATGAAGATTATTTTATTCTTAGAATTGCATGTACTTTTCTTGACTCCAAAATCCCGTGTCTACATGCAGAGGGAAAACTAAATGAGTCAGATGGTGAACTAAGCTTTTAGTTGAGCTATGTGTAAAATCTCAGTCACTGCCCAGTTTAAAGTTGTCATCTCAAGACAGCTTTCCCATTCTCAGTGGTTTTCCCTCCCATTCTTCTGGAGTCTTCTAATTTGGTAGGACTGGTCTCCAGGGAGTGGAGAGAAGGCTTCTTGGGGGCAGGTTGGTAGAAACTGCAAGTTGTGGGATTGTTTGGTGGTTATGGTAATATTGGCTGTGTCCCCTAGTCTGGTGTCCAGCCTGGACTGTCCTGGTCCTTACATATGTGGCACATTGGATGGTCTGCAGGCATTCAGCCAGTCATCCCCCTTTGCCACATCCTGGCATTGGGGATACTATTGAGGCAGTGATATTTCCTGCCACCACCCCCAATAGACTGGTTCATGGCTCCATTGGGTAATCTCAGGTTAGTAAACTAGACCCTTCCCTTGGAAACCTCAGAATTTCTTCCAATCTAACCATGGTAGATCGAGGTGGAGCTTTGTAGGTACTTATCATCAGCAACTCTCTGTGAGTCCTCCCCTGCCCAACCCCTCACTTCACATGGCATCAGAGCCAATCCTGCAACTGAACAGGCCTTGGGGAGGCTATGGCCAGCACACATCCTCAAGGTCTAGGAAGCAGGAATGAGCCACCAGCTCACCTTTCATCTCCTCAGCACTTTCCTTCAAAATTGCTTTGTCTCCCAATTCTCTTCACGAAGGCCACCCAGACTAGGCTTCACTTGAGCCTCGATGGAGATGTGGTGATGGAGGGGAGGGGTGGTCCATTCTTTGGAACAGACCCTTCTTCCATGGAAACTGGTGCTAAAGAATATACTCTCCTCCATTCTCAGCTGTGAGCTGTTTCCAAATAACCCAGCACTTCCACCAACTCCTGGAATGGGAGACTTCCCCCAAATGAAGACATAAAGCCATCTTGTTGTGTGGTATGCCTTTGGGGGTTAACTACAGGTTCGTAATATCCATAGTTTCCTATAGTATGGGTTTTTTTTTTATTATTTCCAGTATTTGCGAGTGAAGCCCATCGTGACACCACGCTTTTCCCTTTCCTGTTCTGAGACTTTGATGGGTGAACTGGGTAACATCGCCAGGACCCATGATTTGCACATTCAGGTGGGTACTTTTCTTCTGCTCGTGCCTCTGTCCAGGTATGCAAGACATCTCTACCCTAAATCTGGGATCTCCATTTCCTCTCCTGAGGTCTCCTAGAGCCATAGTATCACAGAGTTGGAAGGGTCCTGATAGATGCTGCCTAATCCAGTTCTTCAATTTTGCAGGTGAGAAACTTGAGGCACTTTTCCTTCAGTCTTCTCTGATCCAGCTTTGAGAGGCAAGGACACTTCATGAGTAACTAAGCAAGATCAGTGACAGACAGTTTACCTATTCTCTATAGAATTCACTTAATGCACTTCTTTCCTACCTTTTTTTTAAAGTGCTTTCTCAGTGTTCTATTCCTTCATTTTTACAGAAACCAGCTATTATTTGAAAAGCAAAAAGAACCTAATTTCTACCTTACAAAAATGCATTTAAAGGCCCCTTTGTTCCAAGTTTCTTAATTTAAAATCAGGAAGAAAAAGTATATCTTACTTTGTCATTAAATTGTTGCAATTTAGAAATAAAACACTTTTTAAAGCTAACAGCTCGGTTAAAATTGGGATCACCCCTTCCCCATCCAAGCTTAATTACACACTGTACTAAAATTTCTCTTAAGAGTTATTTGAATATCTTATAAGAAAGGGAATGTGGGGGGGAGGAGGCAACACAGTGATTCTTTACTATTTTGTAGATTTTTTTTTTTTAAAAAGATCTATTTTCTTAAAGCCCGTTAATATGCATCCTTCCCCATTTTTGTGGTCTATGATATTTGAATTATTAATCCTATTGCACACAATCCTTTTGTGGAGAGGAAATTCAAAACTCATATGATGTCTCTACTTTGGAAACAATATTTCTGTTCTTCAAAAAATTAAATAGAAACAATGTTAAAGTAAAATACATAGAAAAATAAAACAAAAAGACACGCAACAAAATTAAGCATGTCCCTGTTGGAGGGGTACATGTGTCTATGTGTGTTTACACAAATTCATTATAATAACATGAATCATGCTGGTTGCCCTTTCTTCTCTTCTAATGTCTGTGTATTTCTTCAATGGTCTGGGATTTCCCCAAGGACAAGATAGAGTGCATCCTCAAGGATGCAATATTGCTATTATTTTCTTTTGTCTTCAAGGTGAACACCCTGGTTTTGCAATACTGCTATTATTTTCTTTTGTTTATTTGGCTTTGCACACTCTACCACATGTGGAGAGAGAGGAAAGGCATTGCCATCCTTGGAAGTGCTCATTTGCTTGTGAGTTATTTCCTATAACATATACTCATTGTCAGTTGGTCTGAAGTGATTTTTACTTTAGGCTAGTGGTTGGGTGGTTACACTTTATGCCCTCTCAGGGTTGTGGTGCCCTGGAGAAAAATTAGTGGGGGTGGGGGGTTCGGTGGGGGAAGGCCAGCCCTCACTTGTTTTGCTTTCATCTGAATTCTCATGGGCTCTTTCCTGGTGATTGCAGAAATTATCTACAATGGTTAATTTCAAGCTGTTTTCTGCAAAAGAGTTTGTTCAGGAAGTTGACAAAAAGGCTTGGCCCCAGGGTCCCAACCTTGCCTCACTCTGAGGAGCAACTTGTTTATGCTTTTCATAGGTTGGATGTCTGTGAATTCTGATAGGAAGAACGTATCCAAAGCTAACAGGATTCAGAAAATTATTTATCTCACACAACCCTGTTATTTGAGAGAAGAGAAAATGGAGACCCAGAGAAAATAACTTACTCCTCATCTTAAGACAAATAGCTAGGGTCAGAACTTGGGCTAAAGCTTAGCTCTTTATTCAGATTTCAGTTCTTACCTGTGAACTGTGCTTGCTACCCTTTTGATGACCACCGAAGTCCTTTTTTAAATCCCTCCAGCACCAGAAGAGGCAGGCTGCCATGCATAGGTTCTTGACCAGCTTCAGAGGATACTTTTTTCTTGTTCTTGCTATCTTTTAGAATTGGAGAAAATTTTATTGGAAGAATTTGTCTTGGGATACACATATATTCAATGACAGTCATAATTTTTTATATATATTTATCGATATGAAGTACAGATAATCTTTATTATTTACTGATCCTATGTTTACAAACTGGCCTGCTCACTAAAATTTATTTGTAACTCCAAAGTCAGTATTTTTGGCACTTCCATGGTTATGTTTGGACATGTGCAGAGTGGTGAAAAATTTGAGTCACCCAACATGCAATTTTCAGCTGAGATTGAACAAGTTGATGCTCAGCTTCCTTTGAGTTCTTACACTATAAATAAGTATCTGTATAGGTAGTGTCACTTTTTTTGTAGTATATGTTGTGCCACTCCTAAAAATATTTTTATGCTTTTTGTTGGTGATTTGGCTGTTTAAAATGAACCCCAAGTGTAATGCTGAAGGTCTATCTGAAGTTCCTATGGGCAAAAAGGCTGCAACATGCCTTATGGAGTAAACATGAGTATTAGATAAGCTTTGTTGAAGTATGCGTTATAGTACTATTGGCCATGAAGTTGACACGTTATTTAATGGACTCCAACCACCTGCCCCCAATGCGATTTATGATTAGGTTTGCTTAAATTTATGTTCAAAGGCTTTGTTTAAATGTTGCTCTGAAGACTTCCAAAGACGATCCTGTTTCTAGATGGATTAAATGGTGGAACTCTCTAAAAGGATGGGGAAACAAAGAACTTCCTAGGGAATCCTGATATGGATATGCAAATTTAAGAAAGAAGCAAAAGATAGAAGGTGTTTTTAAACAGAAACACATATAAAACATGGTTATCTGTTGATGACTTGATGAAATGTTGGAACCTGTATTTCCTCTTGGGGCAATGATTAAGTATTTGCCAATTCACTGTTCCGAGGTACTTTACAGAGAGT
>PVIY010033125.1:0-28371 GCA_004026745.1 Myrmecophaga tridactyla | reverse complement strand
GTGGGGTGCAGATTTGAACATGCTCCAAGTATATGGCTGATATTCTCCATGCCATTCTCTCCTCTGTTTTTTTTTAACCTGCAGAACTCCCTTTATTAATTATTATAGGGCAGGTCTTGTGCTAATGAACTCACTCTGTTTATCTGGGAAAATTTTAAACTGATTTTTGAGGGACAGTTTGTCACATAAGGAACTTTTGGCTGCCAGTTTTTCTCTTTAAGAACCTAAAATATATCATATCACTGCCTTCTCACCTGCATGGTTTCTGATGAGAAATGGGCACTTAGTCTTATTGAAGATGCCTTGTATGTGAGGAATCATTTTTCTGTTGCTGCTTTCAGAATTTCATCTTCATTTTTGGCATTTGACATTCTCATGTATGTGTTTCAGAGTATATATTTTTATGTCTTTCACCAAAGTTAGGAAATTTTTGGTCATCATTTCCTCAAATATTCTTTCTGCCCTTTTCCCCTTCACTTCTTCTTCTGGGACACTCATAACACATATGTTTGTGTGCTTCATGTTATCACTCAAATCCCTGAAAGATTGCTCAATTTTTTCTATTCTTTTTCTATCTATTCCTCTGACTGTATGATTGTGATTTCCCTGCCCCCCACACCCCACCCGCACATGCACACATCCTTGCCCAGGCCCCACACCCCCACCCTGCACATACACATACCCATGCCCTGCTCCCCCCACACCCACGCATCTGCGCCTGTCCCCCCCACTGCAGGTGCTCATGTGCCACACACTGCACCCCACCCCACCCATGTGTACCCCCCTCCCCACACCCTGTGCATGCACACACCTGCACCCTGATTCTTTCTTCTGCCTGTTGAAATCTGCTATTGTATGCCTTTAGTGTAATTTAAATCTCCATTATTGTCTTTCATCCCAATAATTCATGCTCCTTTTAAAACTTTCAGATTATTTATGCTCACACATTGTCTTATTAATATCATTTAGCTCTATATCCATATTTTTTTCCATCTCCTTGAACTGATTTAGGAAATCTGTTTGCACCTCTTTGATTAGTTGTTCCAAATTCTGTCACCTCTGAAGTTTTCTTTTGTTCCCTTGGCTGAGCCATATCATCCTGCTTCTTAGTATGCCTTATAATTTTTTTACTGATATCTGGACATCTGATTATTTTGATGTTAACTCTGAAGTTCAGTTTCTCCCTCTACTGTTGATTGGCCTTGTGTTAAGGCTTTTTTTCTTTTTTGGCATGGGCAGGCACCCTGGTCTCCAGCATGGCTGGCGAGAATTCTGCTGCTGAGCCATCGTCGCATCACCCAAGGCTCTTCTTTATAATGCTTGGCCCAACTTATTCTGGTCCTTTAGAGTACCACATGTTAAATTGTTCATATTTTCTCAGGTCTTCATCTTCTTCTTGCCTTGGATATGCAGTACAATTTTTAAGATTGCTCTATTTGTGCAATTGTTTCATGTCCAGGAAAAAACTTCCTTTCCTTGGTTCCTTTTCTGGGAATCTACATCTTTCTCTTGTTCTGGTGGCACAATTTTCTCCCAAGCTAATATAATTGTTTTAATTCTGTCCTTCATTAAGTGGCTCCTTTTGCTTACAATTTTTGATTCTGGGGCAGAATCGATGTCCCATCTTACAGTAATTCAGTTACAATACCCCCTTTTTTTGCCTTTGAGATTTTCTGCCTCTGTTTTTTTCCCTGTTAGGGTGTCCCACCTTGGAAAGCCAGTTTAGCTCAATTCAGTCAATAAAAGTCCACTTTGAGTTTAGGTGTTCCAGCCAACAGAGATTGCACTGAGTGTGCACTTCCTGTCAACAGTTCTGCCATGACTTTTTTTTTTTTTTAAGTTTCCCTGGTGGCCACCCTTTAGCTTGCAGCCATTCTTAGTTGCCTATGTTATACCCTGGGACTCTGCAGACTTGGGTCCCTGTACCTAGATATGCGTGGGGTTCTAACTCATTGCTGTGAGTGCCTCCATTGTCTCCACCTGTGGTGGAAGGCATCCAGGCTATGCTGCCTCTGTGAGACTCACAAACTGTGCAGGATCAAGGGAGGGAAGGGGTCCAGAGTGGCATGGCCACGAAGAATATCTCCTATCTGTTCATGGAGATTACTTTTGTTCTTCAATTCAAAGTTTGGGGAGTCCTCCAGTCTCTCTCATCCTCCAGATTTGCAAGCAAGTAGAAGTTGTCCTTTGATTAATTGATACTGAGGAGAGACTTTTGCAGGGGATGTCTTATGTTGCCCTCACATTGTTTTTTGGTTGCTTGTTTTTGTGTGCTAAGCCTTTGAAATCACATGTGTGTTTTACATATCTCAGTTTAGACTAGACACATTCCAAGTGTTCATTAGTCAAAGGAGACTACTGGCAACTAAATAGAACAGTGTAGGGGAAGACAAAGGCTGAGAGCCTTCTTGATATCTGGCATCATCTGTCCTTACAGTAAAGCATTCAATGTCTCCAGGATGGTACATTTCTTCTCTGTATTTGTCTCCCACCCCCAGAACAGACTATCTACATGCTCACGCACCTTGCCCAACCTGTGAGGTTAAAGAACTTAGCATCTTCCACCCGACTTTCAACATAAGTAAGTACATTAGAGAGTACCTCCACAAACTTCTCACAGCCAGTGGTCACCAGATCGTCTCCAGAAAAATTTCACTCACCAGACTGTCCAATGGGGAATTATACTGGTGTCTGATTTTCAATACAAAGCTGAACTCTCGGACATAAGAACCTCACATCTCTGGTTGTGGTCAAGTTTCATCTGGGAAGCAGCACAGAGAAGGATGTCCTAGGTTAGCTACTCCATCTCATGATATGCTAAAGAACTTGGCCAAGAGTGATGCTGGTTTGGTGTGTGCCCCAGAGCATTGTAGACACCATGTGCATTAGGTGTCTGATCCACAGCATCTGTAAACCCTGAATATTCCAAGACAGTTTCAATTTCAAATAATTCCTACCCATTCTTCAATCCTCAGCTTGTGACCACTTCCTTCAGTGAACCTTTCAAGTATGTGTCCCTCATCCAACATGTTCTACACATGCTCCATCATGAGGAGACCTTCTAAAGTGACACACCACAAGGGTGGGAACATATCTTCTTTGTCTCTGTCCCAAGGGCCCAGCACAGAGAAGATCACCTGCAACATCAAAATATTATTTAATTTGGCTGATGCTTAACACAAGTCTGTGTAAGAGAGCAGCCTTGCCCACCTAACCAGCAGCCCAGTAGCATCTCAGCAACCCATTTTCTCCTCTCATTTTCATAAGCTTTTGCTAGCCAGCCAGGACCTACCAACTCTCATGTGGCTAGCTCTCCATAAATTAGTGTCCCTTCTTGCTTAATTCTAACACAGTACCACCCAAAGTCTGGTCCTTGGTGCAGCAGCAGCATCACCTGGGAATTGTTAGAAATGCTGATTCTCTGGCAACCAACCCAGATGCACTGTATCAGAATCTCAGGGATACAGCCTAGAATCTTGGTGTCAAAAAGCCCTCCAGATGATTCTGATTAACACAATCAGAATCAGAATCAGTGTTGGAGAAGCCCCCTGTCTAGCCCCTCCCCAACCCATTAATGAGCCAATAACTCATGTTACTGTCTCCAGTGGCCCAGCACAGTTCTCTCGTATGGAAGAGCTTGAAATTTAGGTCCAGCACAGACGCTTTTGCTAAAAAGAATACATATAGAGAGAACCCACACACCTGAAATACAAGTCCTACATTGGTTCATCATTCACTCAGTCCATTGATCAAAGCACCTCCTTTATGCAATGTGGATTTTTGGCTTTGTTGTCTACTTGTTTAAAGGAGACTTATAAGAGGCCAGGGGAATAAAAAGCAAGCTTTTTATAGAACCACTGTTCTAGCCAATGGTTTTATTCCCTTTATTCTCCACAGGTTGTGGTTTGTTCCTGCTTCATTCCTTTCTAACATGGCTTTATCCCTCTTCTCTTAAACATGTGGTAAGTCTGCCTTCTCATGCTTGCTAGTGCTGACTCCAGGATCCCTGGGCTTACCTTTGAAGGTGCAATTGTAGACCTCCTTCCTGCAAGGCACCAGGCTCAGCACTTCTTCCCACAGTCCCCAAATGTGAAGCTTGTGCTTCTGAGTCTTTAAGAGGAGAAGCCACAGCTGGCTCCTTTCCAAGCCTCCTGGACAGCAAAACCAACTTTGTGAATATATAACTACCTGGCTACCTGTCAGGTGCGCTGGCTGATTTAATTCACCTTCACCCAAGCACCAAAGTGTTAGGCATAGGGTAGTTAAAGGATTCCACATGAGACAGTTAAAGCTTAATGGGCTTATTGAGAGAGACGGAAACAGATTGAGAACAAATGGAGAGCAGGCAGTAGGAGCCAGTGCAACATGCTAGCAAAAGAAAAGGAAAAACGGCTCCAACTCTCTTTCTGACAGCTTGTGGTTTTAAAGAAAAAACTGCGCCAAGAGGTGTGGGGGTAATATGTGGCTGCAGGCATCACCAGGAGATATCAGGCAGGTGCAGATCATGACTTCAGGCTCATGGTTATCTGGTCTGGCCTCTGGCAGGTGGGGTGTCGGCACATTCATGCTCATCTATCTTGCCAACACATCAGGTCCTGTCAGAGGAGCTGCTGAGGGAGAGAAACCGAAGGGGCTCCCATACCAAGTTTTATTTTCTGAGACCTGACACAAAGATAGCCCAGGGGACTAATTAAAGTATAAGATGCTCTCCGATGTGTTACCTGTGTATGGGGTAGCTTGATTCTTAGAGTAAATATAACAGTAATATGTATGTTCTGAACCAAAAGGTCTGTAACTCTGGCCTTATATAGGCTTTTGTCTTATTTTATTTTGCCACTTAGAGTTGCAAGACAAAGTTTAGGCATTAAAATTTTAGCATTTTGGGAACGTCTCTGAACTTATGAGAAGAGTAGCAGAATATATGATAAAATCCTATTTGTAGTCTAAGCAGAACAAAATTGCAGAGTGAACTCACAATTGTGAACCACCGAGTATGAGCCATATGTAGTCAGTTTGCAATATACAAGGTAATTATTTTCTATGATGTCTCTGGAGCAGTGAACTAGCCAATAGTGAGACAGTGTGCCTAGATGAAATAGAGGGGTAGGTTCTTGGGAGCCTCTGCTTACAGCAATCCCTCAACCCTAACCTTCTTTTTCGTGTCTTTCTGTTTAAAGACTCCTTACATCTTTCTCTTAATCCCTAAATTTGCATAAAATGATTCCCCAGGAAGTTCTTTGTTTCACTGCTTTTAGACACTGCCCGTGAGCGCCATCTACATACAGTATTATTGCCTCCGGGACATTTTAGAGCAATATTTGATCAAAGCCTCTGAATATTAATTTAAGGAAGTTTAATTATCAATCCTATGGGCTGGTCAGATAATTGGAGTTCATTAAATAAGGTGTTGGTTCAATAATACACATAGAACTCACAGCCAACAGCAGTAGAATTCAGGCCTGAACAAAGCCTGTGGGGAACACACATGTATTCTCCAAAAGGCACATCACAACTTTCTTGCGCTCAGGGACACTAAACAGTACTTCAGGCCTTTGCTGGGTAGCATTTAAAAGAGGAAACACTTGCAAATGCACATAAATGCAAAAATGTATGATGCTAAATACACCCTGAAAAGGACATTTGTTAATGAGACCTAAGACCAGAAGACCTAATGCTGCCTTCTTCAACCTCAGCTTGGGAATGTGCAGGCTGGTCATTTTGCCCACTCTGTACATAACCACAGATGACCATAACAGCGCCAAGGAACAAGAATCTAGTAATAGTGAGGATCAACTGTATTTCACAGACATTATCTTATTCAGTCCTTGCCACTAAAGGGATATACGATTATTCATTCCATGTGAGTGGGGGAGGGGGGAGCTAGCAGAGTGTGTGTAGCCTACTGGAGGGAAGGAAAGAAGGCCTGTGAAGTTGAAGTGGCAGGGGCTGGGAGTGGGGGGCAGAAAGAGAGATGGACAGAAAGGGGCAGGATGATGATGAGTGGAACTGGACAGCCAAGCACAGCCTGTGGACATGTAGAGGGCTTTGCATTCCAGACTAATAGGGAAACATAGAGGGTTGCTGAAGTAACAGATAGAGGATCAGATTAGAGCTCAGAGCCTGGAACAGCTTAACCAGTAGGTCAGTTATTAGAAATTAATTATAACCCTTATCTTTGAAGTGCATGAGCCCATAGAGCTGGTGAGTGAGCAAGCCAGGAGTTGAACTTACATCTGTTTGGCTTCAAAGACCCTCACTGCTTTCTCCTTATAAATGTCTGCCCCACCTTGGATTTCAGCTAATGACTGCAGCTTCCATTCCTACTCTTTAGCTCAGTGAGTGGGTGGATGGGTAAGTAATAGTCGCTGTTTCCCAAATTATCCATTGTGTTTGTATTCCGATTTGATAATTCTCAAATTATCCTGATGGGTTTTCCCAAGCCTTTTGTAGGCATTCTATCAGGCCAGGGCCAAGCCTGTATTTAACCTCTGAAGAGAGTGTCAGAGGTTATTGCACCCAGCTGGGAAAATATCAGCCTGGAGGCCCCTGGGAGGTAGCTGCCTTTGAGATGAAACCTAAGGGAGATGAGCTCCTGGACATGCTTGCCCCCAGTATCACTAAAGGTTCCAACTCAGGGGGCTGGAACAGGTAAAGAAAGTTGTTTTCTGTAGATGTTTGAAGGAGAAAAGGGTTTCTTGTTGAGTTGCAGAGGAAGATCATGCCACCAAGCTGGGAAGATATGGAACAGAGCAAATAGGGACAAGTTGAGCTCAGGGCTACCACCTCCCATAGGACAGGCTAAGTTTGAGGCTGCAACCACAACAGGCACAAGCCTTCCACCTGTTTGGTTTCCTTGACTTATAAGGACTTCAGCCTTACTGGATTAAAGTGGCCTTCATTCAATCTGGACAATGTATTAGTTCTTAAGCTGCTGGAATGCAATATACCAGAAATAAAAAGGCTTTTAAAATGGGATTTAGTAAGTTGCAAGTTTACAATTCTAAGTCTATAAAAGTGTCCAAACTAAGGCATCCAGTAAATATATACCTTAATTCAAGGAAGGCTGATTGGCGTGCAACACCTCTGTGAGCTGGGAAGTCACGTGGCTGGCATCTGCTGGTCTCTTGCTCTTGGGCTCCATTACTTTCAGCCTCTGTTCCTGTGGGGGTGCCTTACTTTGCTTCTCTTGGGCTCTCTTTCATCTCTTGGCTTCCCTTGGCTCTCTTCAGGTTCTGGCTTGCTTAATATCTCATGGTGATGTCTTCTGGGCTGCAGGCATCTCCAAACACCCATGTTTCTGTTCTCTAAATGTTGGCAAATCTCTGTCAGCTCTGCTTTTAAGTTTCAGTGGCTCTGTGGTTTCTCCAAAATGTTTACCCTTTTAAAGGCGCTAGTAAACTAATCAAGACCCACCTGGAATGGGTGGAATCACATCTCCATCTAATCAAAATGTCACACCTACAATTGGGTGCATCACATCTTTGTGAAGATAATGTACTCAAAAGTTTCCAACCTAGAGTATTGAATCAGGATTAAAATAAATGGCTGCCCCTACAAGATTGGGTCAGGATTAAAACATGGCTTTTCTGGGGTACATAATGGACTCAAATGGGCACAGACACCTTAACTAGTAACAGTATCTTCACACAGTTCTGGGAGTTAGGGCTTTTGTGGGGGACATGATTCAATCCCCAACAGCTACCGGGACTGTTTCATAGAAATTTCAAACACTACTAGGGTAAAATGATTTGGTTTTTAAACTGTGGGGGGGGGGGGATCATATCTTATATAGAGTGAGCCAATTACTTTTTCAGCACTGAGTGAAACAATGAAAGACAGAGGCGGCTACATGAGCAAGATATGGGACTTCTTCCCCCTGAGGATAATGTCCCATGTGATGCTGTCCTGTACGCTGCCTGTGGAGTGTGTGGTTGCTCTAGTCCAGAGGGGAGAATTTCAAGTGCTCTGTGTCTTCCTCAGGGTGATGGGAGGATGAAATGAGATAATACAGCGTAGGCCCTTAGCGAGGGCAAGGCTCATAGCCTAGCAGGATGGACAGAATCCCCGCTGACAGGAGCTCACAATCTAAATGGAAGGCCCCAGAAAGGAGCCTACCTGTCCTCCTGGCAGCCATGTGCACCATGTCACCCAGCACAAGCTCAGAAACTGAACTGGAGACTAGCGGAACTGACCACATCCTCAGCCAGCATCTGCTCTAGCCCCTCATTCCCACCTGGGAAAACTGAAGGCCACAGAGCTGTGAGGTCACAGAGCTGTGAGGCCACAGAGCTGTGAGGTCACAGAGCTGACTAGAATGTTAAGTGGTAGAGTGTAGACAATCCTTTATTTCATTCTAGCTGTAATTTGCTTATGTGATTCATAGTCAGGAAGGGAAATGAAAAGGCTAAAGGAAGATGTTACTAGGACCCCTTGCTTCAGCCCCACAGGAACAGGGTGGCAGAGCGGTCAGGCACGTGGCTCAAGGGTCAAAGTTGCTGAAAGGCAAACTCAGCAAACTCACCTGGAATGAGGTGGGAACAAAGGAATTCAGGCAAAGGCTTTATTTCAGGAAGAAGCAGAGCAGTTTAGGCAGCATTTCAAGAGAGAGAGAAAGGGTCGTGCCGAGGTGGCTGGGGATAAGGTTCTTATGGCTTAGGGTTAGGGAGTTGGGGGCAAGGGTTAGGCAGGTCTCTATTGGCTAGTTTTCAGAAATAGGGGGCTAAGTTAGGAGTTGGCAGTTTTCCATTGGTGAATTTAAAATTTAAGCACCGCCTTAGGCATACAGGATTGTAAATGCCGGAGGGCAGATAATGAATAAGGGGAGGTAAACTTTACCACAAGAATGCATCTGCAGGAGGGTGGAAGTTGAGTAATGGGAGGTTATTGCAAGAGTGCAGCTGCTGGAGAGTAAAGGAGACACTGGGTTGGTGTGGGGCTGGGGTGAGAGGCTTTCTGAAGTATTTGCCAGGGGTAGATTGCATCCTGGGGAGAAGGTTACTGTCCTCCAGGCATAACAGTGGCCCTGGTTTAAATCCTGGCTCTACTACTGACCACAGCTATGTGACCAGTAGCAACTATATTTCCCCGTCTGTGTTGCAGTTTCTCTGATTAGAAAAGAGGGGTGATAAGCGAAGTCCCTGAGACCAAGGGTGGTTGAGAGTAAAAATCTGGTAGGTTGTTTGAGGTTGTGCTGTTATAGTTGATTTTTATTTTCAAATAACAGTAATGGGGCGGTGTAAGTGGTAGAATTCTCGTCTGCCATGTGGGAGACCCAGGTTTGATTCCTAGACCATGCAACTGCCAAACCCCCCCCCAAAAAAAAATAAAAAATAAAAAACCAAGAAACAAATAGCAGTAATGATAGCCAAAAGTAGGTGATAGACAAAAAAAAAAAAAAAAAGTATGGGCTTTAGAAGCTAACAGACCAGGAAGCTGCAGTTTCTAAACTATGTGACCTCAGGCAAGTTAATCAATCTCTATCAGTTCTCTCATCTGTGATAGTGGATGAGAACCATTCACCCAGGGATTGCTAGAATATGGAAAGCACTTGATTAAAAAAAAATTTACTTTGACTGAAAAAGCTTAGAAATAGCAGGAACTGGGGGGTGGGGGGTGAGGCGTTATGTTGTAGGGTATCCAGGAAAGGCGGAACAAAGAACTTTAAAGTTTTAGGAGGTACAAGTGCTGGCCAGCCTGCTGGGCAGAGCCTTCTAGACTACTGAGGCTCCAGAGCACTTGCCCTTTAGACAGCTAATGCATAAACTGTTGAAATCTCAGACTCAAGGAGTGGGGTCTCAGGTTTCTGGGAAAAAAAGAGAATGAGCAACCTCATCCGGGCCTATCCTGGGGTGGAACCACTGTTTTATAGATTCTAGTGTTCTTTTTCCCTGGATTAAGTCCCTTGTTTTTCTAGAGTAGGGACTTGAGCAAATTTCCAATCAATAAACATTTTGAAAATGTGTATATCAGGAAATAGATTTACTTGCCATCACATTTCACTGATAGTTTGGCTGGGAATCAAATTTTAGGCTGAAAATCATTTCCTCTCAGAATATAGAGACATTGTTTCATCCAGAATTGCTAATAAGGAGTCTGATTTTAGGTTTTTTTACTTGTTATAATCTGAATTTTCATGAGGTATGTCTTAGTGTGGGTCTTTTTTCATTCATTCACCCATATAATCACTGGATAGTCTTTCTGTCTCAAGTTTTCTGCCTGTTCTTCAGCTCTGGGAAACTATCTTCTGTTATTATTATAATTTTCCCTCTTCCATTTTCTTTCTCTCTCTCAGGCCACTTATTACTAAGACCTTTAACATCCAGTGTTAGAGTCTTGTCTTTGTCTCTGTTTTCCATATTTTTCTTTTCTCTTTGTCATTTTGACTTTGCTCTGGGAGATTTTTGCAAATTTTATCTTCCAAGCACTCCTATTAGATAATTTTTAATTTCAGTAAATATAATTTATTCTCTAAAAGTCCCTTCTCCTGGTCGCAGCTGTAATGGAGAAGTTAAAATTTAAGGAATGATCATGATTAATGAATTATTATATAAATATTCCTTTTTATTTTCTGGCATAGTGGAGTAGACAGAGGGAAATACATGAAGTTTTTGAATTGTAATCCAGCTGCCTTGATCTCTTGTAATGATTGTATAGCCTTTATCTTGTGCCCTTGTAGTTGTAAAAACCTTGTGACTAACCTTTTAATGTACCTGTTTATCCATTTTTTTTTTTACTAATTTAGAGTCTTGTGATCACTAAAGACAATCTCTAATATTTATTAATGAAGGGTCTTTTATCTGCCCAGAACTAACCCACCCCAAGTCCAAAGTTATCTTGATAACTGAAACTGGATCTATACAAAATGGGCCTGCCTGACATGCCCAGTAGCTTAGACTTTAACCTGTAAGTCACCTATACCTCATTATAATACTGAAACTCAAGCCCATCATCATATTAAGGCTGCCATTTTCTTACATATTGGCACATATTCTGTGCAAAACTTGTAATCAATCTGTGCATGCTCAATAATTAGATCACCTTGAATTACATCATCTGGAACAACTGTGCTCATTATCCTAAAACCTGCCCATCTTTTAATGCTATAAAATTATCCGAATTACTATGGTTTGGGGAGACAGATTTTTAGGCTGACAGGCCACCTGATTTCCTGCTTTATGCCTAGCCATAAACTTTTTCTCTCTTCGAAACTCAGGTGTCTCAGGAATTGGTCATTTGAGAGGATGGGCAAAAGAATCTACCACCTTTGTCCCATAACACTGCTTCTTCTTCCGTCTTAGCATTCTGTTCTTGTTTTATGGATGTAATAGAGGATACAAAGAAGCCTTTTTGCTGTCCCCAGAATTATCCTTTCTCACTTTCTTCCTGGATCTTTTTTTGTTTGTTTGTTTATCTTCATTGTTCTTTTTCATGCTTCTTGATCTCTTAATGTGCCCTGTGTTCCTCAGTTCGCATACAGACATGGAGAATTGTGGGACTAGATATCTTCTGTTGGAATGAGAGTCAGTCTGGTTTCCTCTGAGAGAGCTTGTGTGAGAAGAGTTGGGGTGCCATCTGGCAGTTCCCTTTGGTGGGAGTAGTTAGGCAATGACTGACAGGCTAACAGCCTCCCACTTTCATAATGAGGGCAGTCTATTCAAGGTACTCTTTACTAAAAGACTTGCCTTTCACAGGGATTTGATCTGGCAATAATCTCCATCTCTGTGCTTTGCACAGAAGTGGGACAAAGGGTCCTTGGTCTTCATATTTTACTGTCAGTGCCATCCACTTCTGTGGGTATTCTGGTAATTGATTCAATGTTCTGGCTCTTTGGTGAGCCCTGGTCCTACCCACATCCTTTCTTGTGCTGTCATAGATTTATCCCTTCTTTGGGGTCTGCACTTTTCTTTCAGGATTTACTTCATGATATGTTGGGAGGAACATAAGGAAAAAGCATGTGCACATTCTGGAATCTTGGCATTTGTTTTGCTTAAACTTTCATCAGATTTGCATTGGTGTTTGTTTCAGTTTCACAAACCAGTTAGTCTGGCATATCCTTCAGCCCATCTTTTAAAGCCCACCCACATTCAAAATTCAACTCAGTTCTTCTCTCCTTAGTGAACCTTCCCAGCCCCTTCCCCACCACCACAGACTTAGCTGTGTCTGTCCCATAATCTGCTGCCCTGGGGGTGGGAACTAGGGGGAGGTCAGACACTTACCGAAGCCTGCCACGTGGGGCTTTTTGTGTCTGGGATTTGGGAGTGGGTAGAGGGCAAGGGTCCAGCCATCCTGATGGCTTCACTTGTTGGGCTCACGCTGACCAATCAAGGTTTGAAGAAGGGGGTTGGTAGCTTGACCACAAGATACTTTCCATGACCTGCCATCTTGTAACAATTCTTGTTGAGAAAGGTAGAAGCCACAAAATCCCAGGCCTTTTTCTTTTATTTCCATATAAATCCTTTGAGCTTCCCTGTATCAAATTTCCACTAGAGCTTTCTGTTAGGCTAATTTTTAATATGAAACTGCAAATTCACCTTCTGGAAACTCATCAGATTAGGGTTAGAGGTTACTCGGGCAATTTACCCAGACTGAGAGGACTGTTCTAAGATGTCCATACTTGTTTTGGGGTTGCTGTTTTGTTCTTTTTGTTTTTTGGGTTTTCTTAATGCTAATACAGTGACCTGTTCATGCGTGTGTATGTGTGTGTACGCATATGCGTGCATGTGTCAACATGCTGATGATGGTTTTGGTTTTACCCCTACATGCTGGTGATGTGGTTGTGTGAGTATACGTGTGTTTGTGTGCATGTTTATATTCATGAGTGAGCTAATGGTGCTCTGAGTTTTATTACCACAGGGTTTGATGTGCTTCCTGTATATCCCAGATGGCACCCAGGGGCTATAGTAGGCAGCCTTCAGATTTATTCTCAAGTGATGGCTTTTCTGCTCCCCGCTTTCAGTAAATCATCTGACTGTGAGTGTTGGGGCATGCAGGCACCCTGTTCTACTGATCAGGCAAACAGGACATTCTAGAACCCTATCGCTGAGTGCCTGACTGGTAGCAAGGACCTTATCCTTTAGTGGAAAGAGCCTCTGTCTTGGGGTGCCAGCTGAGTAAATCAGAGGTCACAGTGCTGAACAGGGGAATCAGGACTGCCAAGGGTGCCCAGGAGTCCTGCAGGGAGCTGTGGGAAGGCTTCCCATAGGAGGAGTCCTTCTGAGCTCATTTTTGATAGCAGAGTAGACAGAACTGGATGACAAAGCAGAGGAAGGACATCTCAGGAGAAGGAGCAGGATGAAAGTCAGAGAATGACAGATATCCTGTGCTTTGTTTACAGAACACAGCTCTGGATGCCTGCAGCCCAGGTAGGGAGGTGTGGTAGGGGCCAGGACTGACTTCTTAGGATGGGCCAGGGGGAGTCAGCTAACGTGGACTCCCTCCTGGGAGTGGAACCTGGCAATGTGCATCACTAACAAATGGCCTTCTTGAGCAATGCTGCCACTTTCTGAATTCAGAAAACTACAGATACAGAGCAGGAAAGTCCTTGTGGCAGTTTGGGGACTGAACCTTATCCTGAAAATTGCGGCCCTAGGTTCCTCACCTGTTCAATGGAACAGGTTCCTCACCTCAGGAAGTGGGACCTTTTTGTTGCTGTTGTTGTTGTTGTTGTCATTTTTGGTATTATTGGCAGCCATGGGAGGGTTCAAAAAGTGAAGAGTTGGTATTAGGAAGTAGTATGGGGTCTGCATGTCCGCGGGGACCACAGCAACATGGCTACTACAATGGCAGGGCAAGGACAAGAAGGGCCTGGTCTGAATAAAACTTGCAGCACTGGGGAGGCTGTGATAGGCTTTATGGACAGAAAGTGGCACCTGCTGCCAGCTTTGGGACTGTTGCATTTTGTAGGGGTGGTGACAGCCAGCCAGCAGAAGTCCGTGTGGGTGGTGGATGGTACAGGGTGCAGTATGGTCCCAGGCAGTGAGTTGCTAAGTGTGGAGGCAATGTATGGGCCCCATCAATTGATGGGGAGGACTAGAGATGACCGGGGTGTTGGGAGGATGGAGATGGTGCTGTCACCCAGCACATGGGTGGTGCAGGAGCACTGAGTAAGGATTGAGCTTCCCTGCAGTACCAAGGATGTGCATGGCAGGGCACTCAGCTCCCAGCAGGTCGGCTGTCTCTGTGATGAAAGATGTGAGAGCTGCAGGAACAGCAGCTGAGCTAGCTTTCTTCCTATGTTTCAAATCCCAAACCCCAGCAGCAGGCACCTAGGCTTTCCCACATGAACCAGACCACAACTGAAGTTGCTGGCCTCCCCGTGCCCCTGTGAACCTGTATGCCCAATGTATGGACTGTCCAGTAGGGCTCAAAGCTGAGTCTGCCCAGCCATCCATCCTCCAGTCTGGCCTGAACTTATTCTCAAGCAACAAAGTATCTGTCAGGATGGGAGGGCTGGAAGAGTTTCTGAGTCATTTCAGGACACAAATTTAGGAAATTCTTTAAAGAGTGCTAAACCTATCCCACCTTTGTGAAATTACCTTACCTGGGCCTTTAAATGAGCTGTTCCTTCAGATCTGCAGAACTCTGAACTCAATTTATTGTTTCTCAAAGACACCTGTAATGGAGATGTTTCTAAGAAAAGCTAGGAAGATACTTTTGGTATGAATTGGAGTCCAACTTTTCTCAAAACCTAATATCTAAGTGTCTAGGTCAGTTGTCTCAGTTGTTTGGAATGTGGCACCTGGGAAACTAAGCAAGAAATGTCCATTGTTGGCTCTGTTTCACAGCCATCTTAATGGACTATCCAATGTGAAGGTCCTAGAATAGTCAGTGTTTGGACAGCTGGGGTCCTCGGGGCTAAGCACTGGGCTGGGCTTGGCCTTTGTGCATTCTTTGGGTTAGAAGGAAGAGAATAGCATGAATCTAACACCCCATATGGGAGAGAGTCTCTGCAGCTTTCTCCTGGAAGAGAGCCTGCAAATAGGAGTCCTGACTGTCAGTGGTATTAAGAGACAAATTATTTACATTTGAGAACAACTATTTTGACCCAGCTAAAATATTAGATAGAGGACTTTGCATAAAAATATAAAGAGAATTTCATTATCTATTTGATTGTATATTGCATGAACCAGTGAAATGTTAATAGACTAAGACTTAGAAAAAACCTGAGTAGACAGTATTCTTGGCACACCAAGCTTAAGGACAAATACGAATGAAGCATCAGCTCTGCTTTTCACTGGTCCTCTACAATGTGAACTTGGCTTATGTTCCTCTAACTCTTTACCTATATACTTCTTCCCCTTCCCATGGTCCCATGCCATAACCACCCCCCTCTTCTCTCTACCCTCTCTACTCCCCCAGCTTTATTGGCAAAGAACACTTGTGATAGGGAACCTACCTTTGCCCCAGGTGCAGGGATTCATCACCGAACTTGAGGTAATATTACTCAAGTGAGTATGTTTTTCTTATTTATGCATTTGAGTGGGTGTGTTTTTTCTTATTTATGTATTTGAGTATGACATCTGAAAAAGGATAGACTTAAACTCCTTAGGCATTGGCAAAGAAAGTCACAACTCTCCCTTATATAAGTATCCTGGCATTGAAGAACTAGCAAGTTCTTCATCGAGAAGCTACACCTTTAAAAGTGAAAGGGCAGTGGTAGAATGCCCGCCTTTCATGCGAGAGACCCTGGTTTGATTCCCGGACCATACAACCCTCCCCGCCCCCCCAAAAAAACAAACAAAAGTGAAAGGGATTACAGGAGAATTCAAGGCCATAGCGCTGCCCTGTGGAGATGCCTCCCCCAAACCAGGGTTCCAGCTCCACCAGGGTTCCAACTTGAATTCAAGAGCTACTTGTGAAAATTGGAATCAGACCTAGGGCAAAGAAGCCTCCTCTCCAGGGCAGAAGTCTGAAATTGAGCTCTGGCAACTATTTCTTGAACTGACTCTCCTGGCTACCCAGGCTCCAGAACAAAGCACTCACTTGTTCTCTTTCTGAGCTGGACTGGGGGTGGGGGTCATCCAAACCTGTCATTTCCAGGACACCTTTGGCCCAAGCACTTGTAATACCTCCTCAAACCTTTATAGGAACCCCCTACTCCAGAGTTTCCCAAAAGTTTTTCTTCTGTTAGAACCTCATTATAGGTCACTAGCAGGTATAACAAAATTTTAACAGTATTTTATAGTAACCAAAATATTTATGTAAAGACAGACATAGACAGTGGCTTTCTGAAAGTTATCAGGAAAGAAAGAAATTAAATGGCTAAAAGGACTGGGGGATTCACTTTCTTTCTGCTTTTTAGAATGTCCTTCACAATGAGCATATGCTTTATGATTTTTTTCTGAACTTCTTCTGCTTATAAAGGTCTCTAGTAGTCTGGATCAAGGCCCATTCTGCTTCAACTGGCCATTCTTGAACTAAAAATACCCCCGTAGGAAACATTCAGCTCAGTGAGGCAGATGGAGGGAAGCACAAGGAACCGTGGTGGAGCTGGGGCTGGGGGAGGCATCTCCGCAGGGCAGCGCTATGGCCACAGGCCCCTAGAAACTGGTCAACCACAGGCCCCGGTGTGGGCTCTGGAACGGGGGAGTCTGGAACTGGGGAGTGAACATGCAGCCTGGTCCCTGGGCCCAGCCCAGACATCTTTTGGAGCTGCTGCAGTCCTCAGGTAGGGACGATAGTTTCTTGGAGCTGGGGGTGGGAGGGATAGGAGTGGAGGAGTGGGAGTGGCCAAATATACTTGGAGAGTGAAACAAACAGGATAAAATAAGTTAACACATGGAAGGTGTTTGGCAAAGATGCTGGCACAGAGGAAGTACTCAATAGCTTTAGCTGTCATTGTTATCATTATCAGCCCCTTGGTTACTTCTCTCCCTGCCATCTGCCTTTCTGTACATGGGGAGGAGGTGGTAATGATTTCTCTGGAGCCACATTTTAATGATAGGAAGGGATTAGTTGGTAGAGCTTGTATGAAGCCTGCCAGTGGACTGGTCAATTGTGTTAGAGGTAGGGTATGGGTAGAGGGGGAGGGACAAGTGCTTTCCAAGAAATGGGAGGACACTGGAAGGTCATTGAGCATGGACGTGGGGTTACCGCGTGGACAGCCATGTGGAGGAAGGACACCCATGGGCAGAGCTGAAAAGAGCTTGCCTAAAGGTGCTGTCACACACTCCAGGCCCAATACCAACCTTGGGCCAGAGGAAGAGGTGATGACACCCCTGAGGATGGAATGGGAGGCATTAGGAGTGTTGAAGGGATCCTTGGGGAGCAGGTAAAGCTAGAGTGGAACAGAGGAAGGGTCAGGAGACCTAGCCTCTCCTCCCCATGGCCTCTGAACTTAGGGTTTGAGTTCATTAGGAGAACCAGAGTCAACACTCAAACTACCTTTCACCTGACTGGACCAGGTCAGCACTCCATAAACCACATCCTCAGAATACTGATGATCCTATGGATGTTACAATGTGGTTTTTAGCAGTTAGGATAGGCTGCATTCTGGTGCATTAACTAAAAGTTCCAGAAAGTTTACTTCTCACTCATGCTTCCACGTCCATCAGACCCAGCTAGGGCCCCACTTTAAGTTGTTTTCACTCCCAGATCGCCGATTTGGAGGATCACAGACCACCACAGTGGGGTGAGAGGAATGTGGTTCTTATGTGTCACCCAGCAGTGACACATATCCTTCTGCTCACAATTTGTTCACCAGAACAAATCACTGAACGGAAATGCCGTTCTACCTTGTGTCCAAAAGAGGAGCACCAGAAATGCTGGTGAACAGTACCTCTGAAGGCCACAAACCACCTTGAAATCAGAAACAAGAAAAGTGTCTATGATCCAATAAATTCAGGAAGTACCAAGTGAAGACAAGTTAAACAGGGACATCTACAGCAGGACTTTCCAGAGCCTTTAATATGGTGATGCACACTGAGGCCCTCAGAAACAGTGTTTGCTTGGGGGTGAAGCCCATGACTTTGTTTTGCTGACGTCCTCTCCCACCTTGGCATGGTGTTTGGCACCCAGTGGATTCTCACACATTTGCCTCATGCTCTTGTCACATTCTGCAAGGCAACCTCATGGCTGAATTTCAGAAGAACGTACTCGACAGAAGAATGAAGAGACAAGAGCAACAAGAAGGTGATATGGGGTAAGAGAATCTGTTTGGTCTGTGTTCGTGGTGTGCTGGGCCTCACACTTTATCTCATTCAATCCTCAGTGTAACATTAGGCCTTAGGAAAATTATCATCTGCATTTCATAGACCAGGAAACAGGCTCAGGATTTGAGTTGTGTTTAAAATTTGTCTGTCTCCAGATATTCTGTGGAAATCTCTGTCCAAGTTTTCAATTTGCCCTAAAATACCCTTTTGAGAATGAGCAGAGATCAGTGGGACCACAGAAGCCCGACTTTAGTGGCTACTGGGATATGTCCTGGGCCCCAGGAGCTGGGCTTGTGGGCACTGAGTTAGGCACTGGCTGGCCTTTCAAAGTTCCTGGCTGTGGAATTGCTTGTAAATGTCCCAGAGGTCCTACCAGGGGTGGCAGCACCGCATTTCAACTCCCTTCATGCAGATGTATGACAGCTGAAGCCTTTTGTGTGTGCCAGTTCCTCACCCTCCACTCCTTTTAATACTGGCCAAAGAGAGGAATCCAGGGTGGAGGGCTTCTGAGTCATCATTCACTTTAGCCCTCTGTCTTATCCCTGTGAAATCAGAGCAGCCTGTGGAGGTGGTAGAGTGTGGTATGTGTCAGACACTCCTGGATTCGGGACCCAACTGGCTTGCAAGCTGTGGGATTCAGGGTGAATCCTTTACTCTCTCTGAGCCTCTGTTTCATCTTCTATGAAAGGGTGGCAGTAGCTCTTCCCTCCTTACTGTGATGGGTAAACCAGATCATTTATGAAAAACACTTAGCATGGTTCCTGGCTCATGGTTCCAAGGATAACAGTGCCCAGGATCTCTTGGGACCAGGCACACCTGTTTATATATTAACTCGATGATAGTCCAAGCAAACCCCTGAGGCAGACACTGTTACTGCCCCCATTCTATGGAAAGGAAACTGGCAGAGAAAGGTGCAGGCCTTGCCCAAAGGCACATAGCATAGAGGTGGTAAAACTACAACTAAAATTCACAGGCTCTTTCTAAAGTCCATTTTCATAACTGCTCAGTGGGAGCTCATCTCTTGTTACCCTGACAATTGACTATCCAGTTTGTGATGAAACCCTGCAGATGTCCAGAGCCTATTTCTTGCTATTGTGAAATCTAATCAGATTTTTTAAATCTTGGTAGAACTGGCCTAGACTTTAGCAATCCTGTCCCATTATTTTGCTAGAGAGGGTAAGACTTGCCCTGGATTCCCACAGCTAATCACTGGGCCAGATCTTCTACCTCCTTGCATTGCACACTCCAGCTACCTGCCTCTAGCCATGCCCAGTCCCTGAATTCTCTCCCGCAGGGCTGGCCCCATACACTTTTCTCTTTTCATGGGAGTCTGCTCTGTCTTGCCTTGTATCTATCCTGTATCCTAGTCCCACACCTCCTGCTGTCATCCTGGCCATGTCCACCTCTTCCTCCTCCCCTCTCTTGCTACTTTGTACTCTTTCCGCACCATTTCTGACCAGGTTTCTCAAAAGCAGGTTAGGAGACCTCTGCTTTCAAAGACTCTGAAAACTAGATAAACCAAGGGGTTTCATTCATTAATGCAATTACTCATTCAGCAGACACAGTGTACAAACTCTAGTGATAAAGAGTGACATAGAAACAAAGAGTTAAAGAAGCCAGCAATTCTTAAACCTAGTGGGCCAAAGAACAGATTCCTACTTTCCAGAGATTCTAGTTCAGTACGTCTGGGCAAAGGTAAGAAAAAATATGCATTTTTTTTTTAAATTAGAGAAGTTGTGGGTTTACAGAATTATCATGCATAACAGACAGGATTCCCATGTACCACCCCACTACCAATACCTTGCATTGGTGTGAAACATTTGCTACAATTGATAATAGCACATTTTTATACCTCTACTGCTAATTAATGTCCATGGTTTAACTTAGGCTTCACTGTTTGTGTAGTGTAGTTCCATGTATTCTTTTTTGAAAGTTTTTGTTTTGCTACCATATATATAATCTTATATTGCCCCTTTAATCATATTCAGATACCTATTTCAGTGCTTTTAACTGCATCCACAATGTTATACTACCATCACCATTATCCATTACCAAAATAATTCCATCATTCCAAATAGGAAGCCTGCACATTTAAAGGCTTTAATTCCCATTTTCTATTGCCCATCCCCTGCTAAACTTTATTTTAGATCCTGAATCTATGAGTTTGCTTATTCTAATTGTGTAAAAATGATAAGAATATATAATCTTTGCCCTTTTTGTCTGGCTTATTCATCTTGATGTTTTCAAGGTTAATCCATGTTGTCTTTTGTATCAGGACTTCATTCTTTTTTATGGCTCAATAATATCCCATTGTATGTATATATCACATTTTGTTTATCCATTCATGGGTTGGTGGACACTTGGTTTGCTTTCAGCTTTTGGCAATTGTGAATATTGCTGCTATGAACATGAATGTGCAAATGTCTTTCCAAGTCCCTGTTTTCCATTCTTTTGGGTATATTTCTAATAGTAGGATTGCCGGGTCATATGGTAGTTCTATATTTAGCTTTCTGAAGAACAACCAAACTGTCTTCCACAGTGACTGCACCATTTTACCTTGCCACCAGAAATGAATGAGTATTTCCATATCTCTACATCATCCAGATACTGGTTATTTTCCATTCTTTAACTGGACCCATTCTAATGGGTGTGAAATGGTATCTCAGTGTGGTTTTGAATTGCATTTCCCTGATGACTAATGATGCTGAATATCTTTTCCTGTGCTTTCTTGGCCATTTGTATATCTTCTTTAGAGAGATATTTGTTTTTTGACCATTTTTAATTGGGTTGTTTGTCTTTTTTGTTGTTGTTGTCAAAGGATTTCTTTATATATTATGGATATTTAAATATTAATCGGATATGTGGTTTCCAAATATTTTCTCCCATTGTATATATTGTTTTATTTTCATGATATAGTCCTTAGAAAACAAAAGTTTTTAATTTTGATGAGATATTATTATTTTATCTTTTGTTGCCTATACTTTAAGCATTAAGTTTTTGTGCTGGTTTGAAAGTATATGTACCCTAGAAAAGCCACGTTTTAATACTGGTCCAGTCTTGTGGGAGCAACCATTTCTTTTAATCCCTATCCAGCACTGTAGGTTGGAAACTTGATTAGATTATCTCCACAGAGATGTGACACACCAGATAGTGGGTTTGACCTTTAGATTACATGGAGATGTGACTTGACCTACTATGGGCAGGTCTTGATTAGTTTACTGAAATCCTTTAAAAGAGGAAACATTTTGGAGAGAGCCAGAAATGATGAAAACAACAGAGCCAATAGAAACTTCAGGGCAGAGTTGTCAGATACCGACACTTGGAGAACAGAGACATGGCTGTTTGGAGATGTTTGGAGCACAGCAGACATTGCCATGAGATGTTAAGCAAGCCAGAACATGGAACAAGAACAAGAGAGGTGAAAAGGTGAACGCCAGCCCCAGAGGAGAAAAGTGAGGCACCCCCACAGGAACAGAGACTGAAAGCAATGGAGCCCAAGAACAAGGGATCAGCAGATGCCAGCCACGTGACTACACAGCTGACAGAACTATTCTAAACCCATCGGCCTTTCTTGAGTGAAGGCAGCCTCTTGTTGGTGCCTTAATTTGGACATTTTTATAGGTTTTGAACTGTAAACTTGTAACTTATTAAATTCCCCTTTTTAAAAGCTATTCCAGTTCTGATATATCGCAGTCCAGCAGCTTACTAAATGCAATTTTAAAAACCATTGCCTAACACAAGGTCCTGAAGATATTTCCCTAGGTTTCTATCTAGGAGTTTGATAGTTCTAACTCTTCTATTGAGGTGTTTAACCATTTTGAGTTGACTTTTATAAATTGTGTGAGGTATAAGTCCGCCTTCAAATGTAGATCCAGTTTTCTGAAAACCATCTGTTGAAGAGACTATTTCTTCCCAATCAAGTGGTCCTTGACACCTTTTCAAAAATCAGTTGGCCATCTCTCTAAGCCCAACTCTGCAAGTGAAATCATTGCTGTCCCCCCTATGTGGGACATGACATCCAGGGGTGAAAGTCTCCCTGGTGGCTTGGGAGATGACTCCCAGGGACGAGTCCAGCCTTGGCACTGTGAGGCCAACAATTTTGGCTATCCTGACCAAAATGGGGAAAAGAAGTGCAACTGATAAAGTTTCAGTGGCTGAGAGAGTTCAAATAGAGTTGAGAGGCTACTCTGGAGGTCACTCTTACATTAGACATCTTACTATCATAACTTGCCAACCCTCAACCAAAACCATTGCAGCCAATCCTAAAGAACACCTAGGGCAATATATAAGATTCTACAAAGGTTACATGCACTAGGATAACTTTCCAAGAACCTACAACCTCCAGTAGGTCCCTGGACCAGGTAAGTCCTGGAACCTAGAGGGGCCAGCCTCTCTAGAACATCAACTGGTTCCATCTCCCTGCCCCATATTATTGATAGCCCCTTCCAACATGAAAAAGTTAGAATGGGCATAGCTCAAATACCCCTAAAGAGTGGGAGAAAGATCAAAAGGGGATGACAGAGTTATACAGAGAAAGTAGGGTTTGACAAACGAGTATGATTGCCGAATCATTGTACTGATATTTCTTTTAGTCTCCAGTATCTTAGAGCATCTAGAAGTAAAAACCTAAAGTTGTGGAATTATAACTCATACCAAATTCTGAAATCTGTTCTACAACTAATTGTTGTGCTGTGCTTTGAAATTTATTGCTTTTTTGTACATATGCTATTTTTCACACACACAAAATCAATTGTGATGACAAAAAATATTCATTCCTTCTAGCTGCTCCAGAACGCTGGAGGCTAGAAGGAAAAATCTGAGATGATGGTACGGTAGCCCATGACAAACTCTCGGATCTGTCCTGTAACTACTTGTTGAAGTGTGCTTTGAAAACTATTGCTTTTTTCTTTTTTTGCTTTGCACGTATGTTATAGTATACAATTAAAAAAATGTTTAAAAAGAGAGAAAAAAATACTTCCTCCCCTGGCTGAGCCCTGCCCCAAGCCAGAGAGCAGGGCCTGTGCTCCTCCGGAATGAAGTCAAGACACTGCACAATCTGAGGTGGCTGCTCCCTGTATATATGACATTGCAGCACCAGAAACCATTAGGGTCCCCCACAAAGGCACTCCCAGACCC
Source organism: Myrmecophaga tridactyla (assembly GCA_004026745.1). Lineage (NCBI taxonomy): Eukaryota > Metazoa > Chordata > Mammalia > Pilosa > Myrmecophagidae > Myrmecophaga > Myrmecophaga tridactyla. The sequence continues at coordinate 5,086 of PVIY010033125.1, read as the reverse complement.
CACCCCCTCCTCGCTCTCCTCCCAGTACACAGACAGCAGGTCCTCTACCCACGAGTTCATTCATTCCATTTGAGGTTTCTCGATTTCAGCAAGTGTTTAACACAGACTCCTGGAATATTTCAACTTGAGGTTGTCAGAAAGAAAGACTTACCTGAAAGAGAAGAAATGCTCACCCAATTGTTGAGAAAATAATTTATTAACCACCTTGCAAGAGTGGGCACAGAGCTGAAATGTGGTGGCTGGCATGCCAAATGACAGGAGGCAGCAACATTTATTCCCTAAGCCTGAAATACAAATTCCTCCCCTGTTTCCCCATTGGCTGGGTACTCCAGAGTTGCAGTCTATCTGAGAGGTCTAACTCACATTTTTTTCCCATATAAGGAAATGGTGCTGATCCCCAAGCTTACATTGAGGCTTCCTCCTGCTCCCCGACTGCAGAGCAGGTCTGGGCTGGTTTTGCAGCCTTTTGTTTGGTAAATTTTGCTTTCCTCCATTCTGTGTCATTGTGTGTAAAAATTAAACCTAATTTTATTCTTACAGAGGTGACTATAAAGTCATTCCTTAATACAGTATATACTTAAGGAGCACCTAATCTGAAAGTGACTCCCATGATGCATTCAGGAGGAAGACAGGCAAAAGCCTAGCCCTCTTGGGGCTTATATCGTACTGGAGCAGACAGATGACAAATAACTAGCCAAGAGGATTGAAGGTCATGATCAGCACTATGAAAATAATGCTTCTCAATCATGTGAATCATCAGTGAAAGGACATCTGAATTCAGATTCTGGGCCAACCCCATATTCTTTAGACAGACTATCTCAGGATAGAACCCAGAAATCTGCATTTAGTATGGTACTTCTTCCAAACATTCACTCAAGAAATACATCTTAAACCACTTACTACATGCCTGGGGTGGGGGAACACCAATGATGAAAGCAATGCAGCCCTGGTCTTAATTTCTGAGGCTTGGTGTCTCCAACAGAGAATAATATTCTCTACCTCAAAGTGCTAGAATTGGAAGTATGGCAGGAGATAACCACACCAGCAAGAATCTGGAGTGAAGCAAGTGGACAGGACCTATTTGCTATCTTTCATACTTGCTTTAGATTGAGACTTTTGTAATTTGGCAAGGAAGACAGATGGACTGAGAGGCTTGGACTGCATGTCTGTGTGCAGAGAAGGGGAAGAAAGCAGTGAACCCTGACTCAAGATGCTTGTGGATGTCTTTATAAAACTAGATCCTGGGCAGAGGCCATTGCAAGCACCCAGACATTACTAAGAACAATTGGGGTAATGGCACAGGGGATCTAACTATAGAGATCAGACAAATGAATGTAAATACTGATGGTTCCAGTGAGGGTTCAAATTATGGGAGAAGGCAAAGAATGGAATTAGAGATGAATTCATGATTTAAAACTTCTTTCTGTTGGCTGGAAAAGTCCCTAGGCAATGAAATCCCAAGGATACTAGTCACACCTAGCGTATAGACCTTGGCCTCTAAATACTTTCCCAACAAAAGCAACCAGGAGTTCTTTGGGAAAAGGATGATTATATGGCTGAGCAAGGAAATCACAAGAGGAGGCTAAAATAGTTTTGGGGGCCCAAAAGGAAGGAACTTCTCAAATGTGATGGATAGGTGAAAAGGACACAGAAGCCAGCTTAAAAGGGTTCTCACAGGTCAAAGCAGCGTAATTGGAAACAAAGCAAATGTTCATCTCAGTTTCACTGAGAATTATATCCTCAAGGTTCATTCACATTGCTTATATTTCAGGACCTCATTTCCTCTTACTGCTGTATAATATTCCATCAAATGTGTATAGCACATTTTGTTTATCCACTCATGTTGGTGGGCACTAGGATTGCTTCCATCTTTTAGCAACTGAATATTGCTGCAATGGACATTGGTGAGAAAATGACTGTTTGCGTCACTTCTTTCAGCTCTTCTGGGTATATATCGAGTAGTGGTATTGCTGAGTCATAGTGGCTGTACCATTATACAGTCCTACCAGAGGTGAATAAGCGTTCTAATTTCTCCACATTCTCTCCAACATCTATAGTTGCTTGTTTGTTTAATGGCAACCATTCTTACAGGTGTAAGATGATACCTCCTTGTAGTTTTTTTTGTTTTTTTTTTGTTGTTGTTGTTTGTTTGTTTGTTTTTTGGCATCCCTGGGTGGGCTTGAACCACTCCGTGTAGTTTTAATTTGTATTTCTCTCATAGCTAAAGAAGATGAGCAACTCTTTATTTGCTTTTTTAGCCATTTGTATTTGCTCTTCAGAAAAATGCCTATTTATATCTTTTGCCCATTTTATAATTGGGTTGTTTATTCTCTTGTTATTGAGTTGTATAATTACTTTATGTATACACAATATCAAACATTTATCTGATGTAGACTTCCAAATATTTTCTCCCATTGGGTCAGCTGCCTCTCCAACTGTTAGACAAAATCCTTCTTCACATGTTAGGCACAGAATTTTTTGATTCTGAGGAGCTCCATTTACCTATTTCTTCTTTCACTGCTTATGCTTTTGGTGTATAGTTCAGGAAACTAACTCCTATTACTAGATCTTCAAGATGTTTCCTCATATTTTCTTCCAGGAGTTTTATGGTACTGGCTCTTATATTTAGGTCTTTGATACATTTTTACTTAATTTTTGTATAAGGTGTAAGATATGGGTCCTCTTTCATTCTTTTGACTTTTGATATCTAGTTTTCCCAAGCAGATTTATTGAAAAGATATTCTGTCCCAATTCAATAGATTTAGGGGCATTGTTGAGGATCAATTGACCATAGATTTCATGGTAAATCTCTGCACTCTCGATTTGGTTCCACTGATCAATAGTTCTATCTTTGTGCCAATACCATGCTGTTTTAACAATTATGGCTTTGTTGTAAACTTTAAAGTCATGAAATGTTATTCTTCCCACTTCGCTCTTCTCTTTTATAATATCTTTAGCTATTCAAGGTTTTTTCCCTCCCAAATGAATTTGATGACTAACTTTTCCAAGTCTTCAAATAGGTTGTTGGAGTTTTGACTAATATCACATTGAATCTATAGATCAATTTAGGTAGGATTGATATATTAATAACATTCAACCTTCCTATCCATGAGTAAGGAATATCTTTCCATCTATTTAAATCTTCTTTGATTTCTTTAAACAATATTTTGTAGTTTTCTGTGCACAGGTCCTTTACTTCCCTGGAATCAAATACTTGATTCTCATAGTGGCTATTTTGAATGGACTTTATTTCCTTAATTGTCTCTATATTTAGGTAATTATTTGTATATAGAGACATTTCTTATATTTACACATTAACCTTATATCCTGAAATTATACTAAATTTAATAAGCTAATTTAGTAGCTTTGTCATGGATTTCTCAGGATTTTCCACATATAGGATCATATCGTCTGTGAAAAATAAAAGTTTTACTTCTTCCTTACTATTTGGATGCCTTTTCTTTCTTTCTCCTGCCCAATCACTCTATCTAGAACTTCTAGTACAGTTTTGAATAATAGTATGACAATGGGCACCCTTGTCTCATTCCTGGTCTTAAGAGGAATGCTTTAAAAATCTCACCATTGAGAATGATGCTGGCTACGGGTTTTTCATATATGCTCTTTATAATGTTGAGGAAGTTTCCTACAATTTCTATCTTTTGTAGTGTTTTGACCAGAAAAGGATGCTGAATTGTGTCAAATGCTATTTCAGCATCAATTGGTATGATCATATGCTTTTTCCATTTAATTTATTAATATGCTGTATAACATTAATTGATATTCTTTGTTGAACCACCCTTGTATTCTGGGTATAAATCTCCCTTTGTCAGGATGTATAATTCTTTTAATGTGAGATTGGATTCTAATTGCTACAATTTTGTAGAGAATTTTTGCATCTATATTGTGGTAGTTAGGTTCAGATGTCAACTTGGCTAGGTGAAGGTGCCTAGTTCTATTGTGGTGGACATGAGCCAATGGCATGTGAAGCTCATCTGTTGCTGATTACATCTGCAATTGGCTAGGAGGCGTGCCTGCTGCAATGAATGATGTTTTATTTAATTGGCTGGAAGCTTAAATAAGAGCTCACTGTAGCACAGCCCAAGCAGCTCAGCATACCTCATCTCAGCATTCAGCTCAGCCCAGTCCTTTGGAGGTGCAGAAAGGAATCACCCCAGGAAAAGTTGTTGGAACCCAGAGGCCTGGAGAGAAGGCCAGCAGAGATCACCCTGTGCCTTCTCACATAAGAAAGAACCTCAGCTGAAAGTTAGCTGCCTTCCTCTGAAGAACTACATGTTTTTAACTAAATAAATCCCCTTTTGTTAAAAATCAATCCATCTCTGATGTGTTGCATTCTGGCAGCTAGCAAACTAGAACATATGTTTATTAGGGAAATTAGTCTGTTGTTTTCCTTTCTTGTAATGTCTCTATCCAGTTTTGGTATTAAAGTGATAGTAGCTTCATAAAATAAGTTATGTAATGATCCTTTCTCCTCAATTTTTTGAAAGGGTTTGAACAGAATTGGTGTTAGTTCTTTTTGAATGTTTGATAAAATTCTGCTGTGAAGCTATCTGGCCTGGGCTTTTCTTTGTAGGAAGATTTTTGGTAACTAATTGAATCTCTTCACTTGTAATTGGTTTGTTAAGAACTTCTATCTCTTCCTGAGACAGTGTTGGTAATTCATATGTTTCTAGAAATTTGTCCATTTCATCTAAGTTGTCTAATTTATTGGCACATAATTGTTCATAATATCCTGTTGTGATTTTTTTTCATTTCTTCAGGATCCATAGTAATGGCTCCTTTTTAATTTCTAATTTTGTATATTTGCACCTTCTCTCTTTTTTTCTTTCTTAGTCTAGCTAGGGTTCCATCAATTTTATTGATTTTCTCAGAGAACCAACTTTTAATTTTGTTCATTCTTTCTATTGTTCCTTGTTCTCTAGTTCATTTATTTCTGCTTTAATCTTTGCTATTTCTCTCCTATTTATTTTGGTACCAGTTTGCTGCTCTTTATTTTCTTCAGGTAAGCAGTTAGTCCTCTATTTTTGCTCTTTCTTCTCCTCCTCCTCCTCCTCCTCCTCCTCCTCCT
>PVIY010033124.1:0-28353 GCA_004026745.1 Myrmecophaga tridactyla | reverse complement strand
CTTCACGGTCTGGCTCCTGAGCCCCCTCCAGCCTCGTTTCTCACCAGCCCCCGCGTCTTTCTCCATCCTGGCTCCTGTCCCGCCAAACTTTCAGTTCCTCAAACTGGGCACGCTTTCTCTCTCCTCAAAGCTTTGCTTGGTTATGCGTCCCCCAGGCCTGGCTTAGCCATCGGTCCCCCAGGCAGCCGCCCCCCGCCCTGGGCTAGGACCTCCTCTGTCATGGATTTACCACGAGGCTCAAAGAGACGTGGAAACTCATCCATCCCCCACCAGACTCAAGTTCTGCCAAGAAGACCATGGCCGTCTGGGTCACTCTCGTATCTTGTGCACAGACAGTGTTTGATAAATCTTGTGAAACTGAACTTTCATTCCAAAAGAAATTTAACCACATTATAGATAATTTAGGTACGTGTGTGCGCATGTGTGGAGTTATAGTCTTACTATCCAACTACAACCTCTGTTTTCACTCAGTTTTGTTTTGTTTTGTCCCTGTGCATGTTTCTCATAGCTATATTCCCAAGCTGGATATTTTAACAAGACCTCTCTGACACAGTCATTTTGGAAAAGGAACATTTTGTTGCACCCCATCAAAACGTTAGGTTTTTTTATAAGGCAAAGTACAAAATCACTGCTTTTACTACCAAGTAATGTGTTCAACTGACTACAAACATCCCAGGTCCCTTCTCATCACCAGCCCATCTCTTATTTCTCAGGATTTTTACTTCATACTTCATTTTTACTGGATTGCCTGAACTTTTATGACAATGTATTACTATAGTAATGACAAAAACGGCAACGATTCTGTTTACAGCTTGCTGGTTAATGTCTAAAGAACTACTATTCCTTCCCCAAAAAACCGCTATGAATATAAGGAGCTTTGGAATGTTACTATAATGAGGTACTGCTGGAAAACTGTCAGGAATTTAACTGAGGACACCCCGAAAAGTGGTGAAGTCAAGAGTGACAAATCAAACCGAGGCCCACATGCCTCTCCCCACTTCCCACTAAGGTCTCTAAGGAGGAGTCCAGGAACTGGAGATGGAGCCTGCCAGAGACACCAGTGACGAGGGGCTCTCCGCGCCTCTGACCCCACCCTGCCGCTCACGATCCCTCCAACTCTTCCTGAGACCAGCGGTGGGCAACGGGGCTACGGCTCAGCCATGGGATTGGGCTCCCTGTTTTGCTCATTACTTGATAATATTTGGGGACACAGTCAACGAAAAGGTAGTGTTGGAGTGACAATGTCAAAAGAGAGAAAAAACAGCTATTTCCTAGCTGCTGTGTGAGAATTTCATATACTCCTATGTACAATTTTGTTCTACCTTTTAAATTTTTTGCTTAAAGCACAAGTATCTTTCCATGTGGCCGCAGGGTCTTTTTTTTTAACATGGGCAGGCACCAGGAATCGAACCCAGGTCCTCGGGCATGGCAGGCAAGCATTCTTACCTGCTGAGCCACCGTGGCCCTCCCATCCGCAGGGTCTTTAAAATCATAATTTTAAACTGTACTCAGCAGATACAGCATATATTACTTAAATTAATTATTCATTATGATAAATAATACTACAACAACATTATCAGGCCTAAAGTGTTTTCTCCCCTCATAACTTGGATTATTTTCTTAGGATGATCCCAAAAGTAGAATTCAAAGATGATGACTATTCTTAACACTCTTCATACGTATTTCTAAACTGCTGTCAAAAAGGAGGTATACCAGTTCACAATGCCTGTAATAATATACGCAAGATCAAATTTCATTACTCCTTCACCAACCTTTAGAATTATATGAAAAATATTTTCCTCATTAAATGGGTAAAGAAGGCTAAATTATTACTGTGACATAAGTGATCTTTACTTGCAATGTTCCAGCCGTGCTAGACGCTTCACGTACATCATCTTATTTAATCCTTACAACTACCCTAGGAGGCGAGTACTGTTATTATCTCCATTTTATAGATAAAGAACCTGAGACTTACTTAGAAAGCTTAAGTTCCTAGACGCAAAGCTCAGACAGGGTGGAGACAGGACGTGCCCCTAGCTGTGTAACTCCTGACCGGTACTCCGGCCACTCCTGCCAGCGGCACCTCGTTATGGTTTAAACCCACATATCACTGTTCATAGGAACACACATTCTCCCAAATGCTTCTTTCCTAGTTGAGTTTCTATTTCTTGATTTGTCTATCTATGACAAATACGAACAAGTCCAAAGGGTCGGAGGTAGCTTGAAATTTGGGGTTTCAGAGCCAAGGGTTCAACAAGGGCAAAGATAGCCTGTGTAGCAAAAGTAGATCAGAATCAAGAAAACAACTTGTGCAGTTGCTGCAGGGCCCAGGCTCTGTGCCTTTGCAGCCTGCCTTTGTCCAGTGGCTGGGATGTGAGTCCCGTGGGCTTACAGAGCCAGATGTGGGGCAGAGAAAATAAAAGAGGGTCACGTGAACAAACTTAGTTCTGAGAGAATCGCCTTCACTCCTTGGTTAACCTTTAGCTGTGTGTGCAGGGGAGAGCAGCTAGCACCAACCCTGTGGATGCCTTGTGGTTAACAAATGAAGAAATCAGGAAATGGTTTTTTTCTTCTTCAAAAAAAAAACTATACTTGGGTTAAATTTTCTCAACAGGTTTCAACTTCTGCATTCAGAGAAATAGTTCTGTTTTAGTAATCCAACAAAAGAACAAAACATGGCCATAAGTATGGCTAGTAGCTACAAGCAATAAACTCCAGAATCAAAGAATCCGAAATTCAAATCTGGTACTGCTGTGTCACCTAGGGAAGCTGCTTAATTCTTCTTAGCCTCCATTGTCCCAGTTGTAAACAGGCAAAGTAGCAGCACCTGCCTCGTGGGGTGCACAGGGCGCAAGGCTCTTGGCCACAGTGCCAGCACCTGGTGAAAACCCAGGGCCTTTTAGCTGGTGATGGGCACGGAGAAGCAGCAGCATTAACACTAAAGGTAGTAGTCTTGGGTAAAGAAAGGAAGGGTTTAGCCACCGTGACATTAAGCTAAGTCCTCTTGCTCTCAGTTTCCTGATCTGTAAAATGTGTTACATCAAAATAGCTGCGGGTCCATTTTGGTGCGAGGAACGCTGATACGTCCGCGAGGGCAATGGAGAGGTGCCTGCCGATTCAGTCATCCATTACTGGGAGAAGCCTAGTTGAGGCTATGCTTTGCATCCCATAAATGTTTCCCTGTTAACTAATATTCCTTCTAGTATGTTTCATTTTGAGTTACACTAAACTTATAAGCTGCTGCAAAACTTTTTAATGAGAGTGTGTGAGTGTGAAATGAACCCTCCAAATTACTAAGAGGCTGAACAGGCACAGGCTAGTGGGAGATGTCTCGAGCAATTCCATGAAGGACGAGATGGTGAGCGGGAGATACTGGTAGAGATAAGCACAGCCTCTAATTCAACGGCCGGTCCCTGAGCACGTTCGGGCCGGGGGCTCAGCTGTCGGTACTTGGCAGCCACGGTGAGGGGAAGGCGTCCCAAGCTGCGGGCCGGGCCTGCTGGTGCAGCTTTCTGTTCTTTCAGATGCTGCTTGCCTTCCTGGTCTTGCCTGGCCCTTCCTTCGTTAGCTGAGCCCCCTTCTTTGGCACTGGCTGCAGTTCCGGCCTGTGTTGACCAAGTTCCAGGATGAAGAATTCAGTTCTGAGCAGAATTATGACTAACCCAAGGACAGATTTCTTAGATACTCAAGGGAAGGAAAGTTTGCTCTGGACCCAGAGTTGCATGAAAACTGGCAAAAAGACTTCCCAGATGGCTGGGGGAGTGAATTTACAGAATACAATCTAAGAGAAGGAGCCAGGCCAAAGTTATACTGAATTGGGTATCTAAGGACCCTAGAGAACTAGAAAGAGGAAAGGAAAAAACAGGCAGAAAAAGAAAGAATAAATCCACTTTTCTAACTAAAAATGAATTGATTTTGTGTGTCTGTTCTTATTTAATTTGCAAAATAAGAGCAAAGGCCTGGGTGAGATAAACCTGGGTTTGAATCCTGTCTTTGCCATTTCCCCCCTGGGCACGTCACTGCTAAGCAGCAGCGAAGGTGGGGAACAGCCCCTACCTCAAAGGCTAAGGTGAGGGTTCATTCAGGGTCCACAAAACAGAGCCCAGGTGCTCCACAGCTGCCCTTCATCCTTCTCTCCACCAGCGCTGATGTTCCACCAACCGCTCGCAGGGAAGAAAACTAGCACAAAAGAAGGTGGTGGCAGTGACGACTGCCTGGGAAGGCTTTCTGAAGTCACATGCCCAAGACACCGGGATAAAGGCGGTAAAGTGCTAAGATGTTAGCCAGCTGTTGCTGAGGCAGTCCATTTCTAAACCAGGGAGTCCCTTAAAGCCTTTGACATGGGGCCACTGCAGTGCCTGGCATCGCGGTCTGTGTAGAACCTTCCACAGATGTTATTGTGACTCTTGGAAAACTTGCAAAGTATTAATATCTGGCCAAACAACAAAAGCTTCATTTTAAAATTTAAAGTATAAAAACTGGATGTTTCATAACATAGGGACCAAGTCTGCCTCCTGACTATTGTGAAACTTTATAGAGAAATGGAACTGAACTTTGGATGGTTCTACTGCCAAATAGTGTAGGGGACTGAAACCTTCAGTAGAGATAACAGCTGCTTTAAATGCAGCGCCTCTTCTCCCACTCTCTTGTGACTTGGGAGTCACAGGATGGATTTGAGGAGAGAGGTAAAATGACTGCTTCATAATGTGTTATCCGAATGTAACCTGGGATCAAAATGCGAGGAAGCCCAGAGCCCTGAAACCGTTTCGGTCCTGGCTGTGTACAGCCGTGGCTCCTCTGTGCATGCTGCCCTGCCCAGGGCATTGCATGCAGCCTGGCTGACCTCAGAGGAGGCCGAGGAGGACGTTCAGTAGACCACGTTTTCACCCCGTCAGCGGGGAACCAGGAGGATGTAACCAGCCGGCACGGAATTTAAGAAGCTTTATAAACAGCTGGAATGTGTCCCACCTCGGTCAGGATGGTCTTAACCCTTTTACAGGAGTCCTTTATAAGGGATGAAATCCACACAGAGAGAAAGCCACAGGAAGCAAGAGGCTGAAACAGAACGAGAAGAGACCAAGAGACCCGGCTGTGTGCCTTGCCATGTGGCAGAGGAAAAAGGATCACCGGCAGCCAGCCCCAGAAAGCCAGGCTTCAAAAGCATCGGCTTGATGATGCCTTGGTTTGGACGTTTCCCCTGCCCTAAAACCATGAACAAATAAATTCCCAAAATTTAAGCTGAAAAACAAATCGAAGCTTTATATAAAGAGCAAAAGTTCAGTTCTCTATACTAGATAAGGTCCCTGCAAGGATGGATGGAAAAAAAAGGTACCAACAATTTATTCCAGTCAATTTAGAGACTGGAATGCCCAGTTTCCAGTGGGAGCATCATTCAACAGGAGACTTTGTACCAGGACCTTTGCAACATTTACTGAGCAATAACTCTGTGTTGGGCATTGTTCTAAGCAATTTACATGTATTAACTAATTTGGTCCTCACAACGTTAAGTTAGGAACTATTAGTAGTCGTATCTTACAGATGGGTGAACTGAAGTACAGAGTGGTCAAGGCCCCACTGCTAGTCAGTGGCGAAGCTAGTAATCAGACCTCCACAGCCTGACTGCTAGGACTCCTCTCTTATCTATCATGCAAAGACAACAAAGCAGAGCAGGAAAGTTTTGTTTAAAAGTCAACTCAAAATGGGTCAAGGACCTAAATGTAAGAGCTAAAACTATAAAACACTTAGGACATATCATACAGGTAAATCTTCATGAGCTGCAAATCAGCAATGGATTCTGAGATATGACACTAAAAGTATGTGCAACAAAAGAAATAAATACATTCATCAAAATTAAAAACTTGTGTGCATTGAAAGAAATTATTAAGAAAGTAAAAAGACAACCTACAGAACTGCAGAAAATCATTTCAAATTATATATCAGACAAGGGCTTAACATCCAGAATATATGAAGAACTTTTACAACGCAACAAGAAAACGACAAACAACCCAATTTTAAAATGGGCAAAAGACTTGAATAGACATTTTCCCAAAGAAGGTATATAAATGGCCAATAAACACATGAAAAGATGTTTAACATCTTTTATTAGGGAAAGGCAAATTAAAACCACAATGAGATATGACTTCACACTCAAAAGAATGGTGTGCTGATTTGAATCGTTTGTGGACCTCCAGAAAAGCCATGTTTTAATCCTAATCTATTTTGCAGAGGCAGCTGTTTTTTTTAATCCCTATTCAGCACTATAGCTTGGAAACTTGATTAGATTATCTCCACAGAGATGTGACTCCACCATTCCAGTGGGGCTTGATTAGTTTACTGGAATCCTGTAAAAGAGGAAGTATTTTGGACAGAGTCCCTTTTAGAGCCAAGAGAGAGCCAGGAGAACCACGAGAGCCCGTGCAGCCAGAGACCTGTAGAGATGAAGAAGGAATATGTCCCCAGGGGAGCTTCATGAAACAAGAAGCCTGCAGAGAAAGCTAGCAGATGTTTCCATGTTTGCCATGTTTCTTTCCAGCTGAGGAAAAACCTGAACTTCATCAGCCTTTCCAGAGTGAAGGTAACCTTTTGTTGGTGCCTTAATTTGGACATTTTTATAGACTTGCTTTAATTGGGACATTTTCATGGCCTTAGAACTGTAAACTTGCAATTTAATATATTCCTCCTTTTTAAAAGCCATTCCATTTCTGGTATATTGCATTCTGGCAGCTAGCAAACTAGACAGACAGCTATTGAAAAAGCTGAAAAAAACAAGTGTTGGAGAGGATGTGGAGAATTTTACATTCCCACCAATAACACATTGTTAGTGGGAATGTAAAATTGTACAGCCACTGTGGAAAGCAATATGGCAGTTCCTCAAAAAGTTAAATACAGAATTATCATATGACCTGGTGTGCCAGTTTGAATCTGTTGTGTACCCTAAAAAAAACAAGTAATTTGATCCTCATTCAATACTGCTGGGTGGGATACATTTTATTGTTTCCATGGAGATGTGACCCACCCAGTTGTGGGTGGTAACTTTTGATTAGATGGTTTCCACGGAGATGTGTCTCCACCCATTCAAGGTGGGGTTGCTTCAGTCAAGGTGGGGTTGCTTATTGGAGCCCTTTAAGAGGGAACCATTTTGGAAAAAACTAGAGAGCCGAGAGAGCCTGCCCAGACAGAGATGTTTAGGGATGCAGAGGGAGAACAGCCCTGGGGAATTCCTATGAAATGAGAAGACAAGAGATGTCACCATAGGCCTTCCCAACCGAAACAGGAGATGTCACCATAGGCCTTCCCAACTGAAACAGGAGATGTCACCATAGGCCTTCCCAACTGAAACAGGAGATGTCACCATAGGCCTTCCCAACTGAGACAGGTGTTCCGGACCCATCAGCCTTTCTTGAACCAAGATTATCTTTCCCTGGATGCCTCAGTTTGGACATTTTCACAGCCTTAGAATTATAAACTAGCAACTTAATAAATTTCCCTTTTTAAAAGCCATTTCTGGTACATTGCATTCCAGCAGCTTACAAACGAAAACACGTGGCAATCCCCCTTCCAAGTATATACCCAAAGCAAGTGAAAACAGGAATGGTCATAGATACCTGTACACCAGTGTTTATAGCAGCATTATTCACAATGGCCAAAAGCTGAAAACAACCCAAATGCCCATCAACCAATGAGTGGATAAAGAAAATGTAGTACAGACACTTCGTAGAATATTATTCAGCTCTAAGAAAATTGAAGTTCTGAGACTTGCTGCAACATGGAAGAACCTTGAACACATTATACCCAGTGAAATAAGCAGGACACATGAGGTCAAACCCCGTAAGAGATCACTTATAAGCGGTGACCAGAAACAGCAAGTTCATAGAGACAGAAAGCAGGGGTGGGGCGAGTAGGGGAGCATTTGTTTGTAAAAAATTTTTTAAGTATGTTGTAATTTCTAAAAAAAAAAAACCAAAAACTACCAACACAAAATGGAATAGAATCATTGGCAAGAACCATTTAAAAATATATTTCACTGGGCAGTAGTGTTTTGTTCAAAAAGAGAGAAAGTTTTATTTTGATGCTTTGGATGGCAGATTGTGGAGATTTATGGAAGAGATTTACTGACGCTGTTTTCCCAGAACAAGGACCTTTTTGGTATTAAAGATATCTGAGAAGCCCATTTTGTTGAATCCCAAGTGGCTTACAAGAGAGTTCTCATGTAAGACATCTCCACAAACTGCAGCTGAAATGGGAGGGAAAAGCAGACACTGGGACTCATTCAAGGGGTGGATTATTCGGACAGACTGGACTTGTAGCTCAGACAGGCAGCAGCTGGTAGCACAAAGATATGTGAGGCTGTGCAGAGCTGGTGACTGATAGGAAGTCCCGTGACTTCAGAAGAGCCACCCAGATTTTGACCATAAGAAGTGTGCATCTGGTTTCCAGGGCAGTTTCTGGAGCTCACTCCACAGGGGTGTCTGCAGTTTCCTTCAGCTGCCCTGCTCATACTTCACAGGGAGAGTGGAGAAAGTTGAAAGCCACTCTGCCCACAGAGAAGACAACGTATGCCTGATCACTCAAAGATAAGCTTACAAATTCCAGAACTCTCCTGAAATTTCTCATCACGTGACCAAAGTCTGGGAAAGTTTGGTTGTACTTGACTCTAAGAAAACACATTCTCTTTCAAGAATCTGCTAAAACCAAAGCTGGGAGCCACCCACCAGGGACGTAAAACTGGAAGTCAGAATTCAGATCTGTCCTAACTGCATGAAGGACAGACAGAACTGCTAATAAATTTAGAGCACTTAGTAAACACCTGCTGAATGAATGAATTCGTATTGTCATTCACCTGCTCAATCACTAACACTGGACCTCTAACTATATGAATAAAAGAAGTTTCCAAGAACATTATCAGAGGATAAATGATTGTTTGGGGAAACTATTCATAACATATCATCATTATCTTATTTCTAAGATTCAAAGAAATTCCTACAATTTGATAAGAAAGAGACCAAAAAGAAAAGGAAAGCTGGGTAAAGGATACAAACAGGAAATTCCCAGAAGAGAAAAATCTGTATGGCCAGTAAATATGTGAAAAACTTTCAATCTCACCAATAATCAGGAAAATGCATGTAAACATAACATACCCATGATATATCATGCATCCCTTTCAACAACCTGAGAGGTAGAGTCATTGAAAATCAAAGCCTGGAGAAGTTTTAAATCAACCAGTAATTGCAAGAGCTGGAACCTGAATGCAGCTCTGCCTAGTGGCAGTCTGTGTCCTTTCCAACATGCCACCGTATCTTAATATTCGTAGACAGGACTGCGTGGGGTGGGTCAGGCCGTCTTAAACCACTCAGCCTCTCTGATCAACTCAGTCTTCTCATCTGCAGGATGGAAATCACAGAAGTATCATCACATGAGGTCGCTGCGAGAATTAGATGAAATGATGCACATAAAATGCTCAGAAGAGTGCTGACACCAGACAAGCATCCCGGTGTCTGCCGCTCAGCAAAAATTTATTGAATTCACCCTGGCCAGGCATGGTTCCAGGTTCTGGAAGCACAGCAGAGAACCAACGCTCCTTGCCCTCATGGAGCTTAAATGGAATATAAATAAGATGGGTAAATAAAAATGTATTGTATGTTGGATAGTGACAAGCATTAAGGAGAAAAATAAAGCAGAGAAGTGGAAGGGTAGAGGAGGTTACAGTTTTGGAGAGGGAAGGCCTAGCTAGTGGCTGACATGAATAAAGAGCTAAGGGGAGTGAGGGAGTACGGCATTCAGCTTTCTGAGAGAAAATCACTCCTGGCAGATGGCTCTGAGGGAGGATTCGGGCACGGAGCAAGGTGGGTGCGGAGCGGGCGGCCGCGGGTGCGGGGAGGATGGCAGCGAGGATGGCAGGGAGGACGGAGGGGAGGACAGCTGGGAGGACGGAGGGGAGGACAGCTGGGAGGACGGTGGGGAGAACGGTGGGGAGGACAGCTGGGAGGACGACGGGGAGGACGGCAGGAGGGAAGCGGCCGGGGCGGCGTGGGGGCTTGGCTTTACACGGAGTGAGAGGGGAAGCCACTGCGGGCTTCGGAGAGGAGGAGTGACAGACTCTAACATTTTTAAAAGGTCATCTCATGGCAGGACTGAGAACGCACACAGAAGGGGCGAGAACGGGGGGAGACAGGAGGCCGCTGCAAGGGTCAGCGGGGAGGCGGGCAGCGGCTCAGACCCAGGCAGTTGGTTCTGGACACATTTCTAAGGTAGAGCCACAGAGTCTGCTTACGGATCAGCCGTGGGATGTGAGCGAATGGGAGGGGTAAGAATGACCCCACGGTTTGGGCCTGAGAAGAATGGAGTTCCGTTCACTGAGATGAGTTCCCAGGGCGCGGTCTCCCACCCACAGGGCTGCACGACAACGAGAAGTCAGGGGTACTCTGCAACACAGTCCGAAAGGCCAGCGAGGGCTGACACCGAGAGGGGCCCTGCCAGAAGGTCTCAGGGCAGGACTTCAGTCCCTGGGAGAAAGGTGACAGAAACAAGGCCCAGAGGCCCTGGGACAAGAGGCAGGTCACCCCGGGATTCCGGCCTTGGGAAGTGGACATGCGTCCAGTGTCAGCACCGAGGCCCTAGGCCCATGTGGTAACGAGAGGCCACATCACAGAGCTGAGGCGGCCTGGTCCTCTGCCTCCGTCACGCTGGGCCCGAGAGGGTGGTGAGAGGCTGACCATTCAGGAGTTGAGTGGCCCTGGGAGACTGGACAGACGTGGCTCCCCTGCACACAGCTGTGCCTCGGGCAGTGGCTGGCATGCTGTAGGCTGTGCCCTTCGCAAAGGACCGGGAAGGGTCACAGGGCTGGACCACCAAATGGGAGGCCCAGGCGTGCAGGAAGTAGGAGTCACCATCTAGTATGGTCTGAGATTTGGGGAAACTGCAGGTCCCAGGAAAGGAAGGGCTGAGATGCCAGCTTGCCAGAGGTCTCTGAAATGAAACCAACAGAACTTATGGGGGCCGGGGGTGGGGGGACAGGTGTAGCGAACACCACCTCCCTGTCACCAAAGGGAGAACAGTCCAACGGGGTGGGGTGGGGTGGGGCTGTTCCTAGGCTGTGACGCTGGGGGCTGGTGGGGTGGGTCGTTCCACTGACAAGCACAGAGTTAAGCAGAGATATTAAACCAACTCGTGACTGGGCTAAGCAATGTCTGTTTTGCCAATTGTGTTCTTTGACTCCCAGGCACTGATTAAACTGTTTTCCACACGCTTTCGTTCCTTGCTCAAGTATAAGACGTTTCCATTAAAGTACAAAGAACTTCCTTTAAAAGTTAAAGTAAGGAAGGAAGAAAACATCTATAACGGCTCATTGCCTGATGATTTCACTAATGTATTTTTTTGTACTGTATTATAAAGATATATAATTATTTCATGATTTATTATAAAGAATAGTTCTTTCAGCTCATACTAAAAAAAGAAATTGAATTTATTTTCTACAAATGATAGGGTAATACATTCTATCATGTACTTAGAAAGTAGGAGACCTTTACAGATCTTCAATTTTGTTAATATGGACATATTTATAGAAACCAGTTTTTTTTTTTGAGCCATATTTCTCCAAGAACCAAAGTTTTTCTTTCACAAAAGTTCTCTATAGTCAAAGAAATAGTTTTTAAAACCAATATACTTGGGTGATGCAATGGTGGCTCAGTGGCAGAATTCTCGCCTGCCATGCCAGAGACCCGGGTTCGATTCCCAGTAATATACTCAAGGGATTGCACAGCCCCAGGCAGACATCTGCTATGGTCACTCACCAGCCAAGGGATTCCATCTCCACCAGCCTGTAAGCCCACGTAATTACATTTTGTGCTTCAGTAAACATGTAAACAAATTTACATCATAAACTTTGGAAACATTCTTGAATAGTCCACACTTAGAATGTTAACTCTGCAAAGGCTAAGGATGTCCTATAGTATGGTCATTAATACCCATATCAATCAGTGTCAGAAATTTTGTTAGCTTAAATCTCTGCCCCAAATCAAAGATGAATCAGCAGACGAATGGACTGTTTAGCTGAGGTCTACATGGGGCATGGAACATTACTTGAAGAGGAGTGAAGTTCTGATGCAAGCTGCTACATGGCTGAACCTTGAGGACATTACATTGTGTGGAATAAGTCAGACACAAAGGAACAGCTATTGCATGATTCCACTTACACAAATAACTAGAACTAGAGATTCATACAGTCAGAAAGTAGAGTACAGGTTACTAGCAGCAGGGGAGGGGAACAGGAGTTAATGCACAACGAATGCAGGGCTTCTGTTGGGGGTGATGGGGAGTCTTGGTAGCGGGGGGTGGTGAGCGAATCAACATGGCGAATGGATGGCAGGCTTGGGAGAGCGGGAGATGGGAAAGGCTGTGTTGTCTATGTTTCCACAATTTAAAAAAAGGAGAGAGAAAAGATGATGAAAATTAAATGCAATACATGATCCTGGACTGGATCTAATAATGAAGGAGAAATGTTACCAGGACATATGAAAAAAATGGAAGACAGACTGTAAACTTTGTAATAATGTAAAATCTCTTGAACTTGAAACTGCACTTAAGGTAGCTACATACGTGAATATCCTTGTACTCTGGAAATACACACGGCAGTATTACATGCTGAAGGAGCAAGATGCATATAACCTACTCTCAAATCTGGGGGACTGTGGGAAGACGGCAGAGTAGGAAGCTCCAGAATCAGTCCTTCACCAGAACTACTCCTGAACAGGCAGGAACTATCTGAATCAACGACTTAAACCCCAGAGTCCAGTAGTACATGTCCAGGGGAGAAAGGGAGGAAAATGCTAGAAAACAGCAGTGAGTACTGTATGCTCGCTCGCTGTGGCAGCACCGGCCCCCAGCCCCACGCTGGCGGCAGAGCACGGGCTCTTGCTCCTGGGTTGACTGCTGATACCAGAAATGGATATAAAAATCCACCGCCCAAGATCCAGGGCTGGTGGGGACTAGGGGCCGACTGCCCATCACAGCTTTGACTGCAACTTGGGGTCTCTGGAGGCCTGACTCTGAGGACTGCCGTCGTTCCAAGTCACCTGGATAAAGGGCAGAATACAGAAGACTTCCCCCAAGCTCTGGAAGAGGGCTGGAGAGCTGCCTTTGCTGGGTAGGTCAAGAAAGACAGCTTTGGGGAGTGTGGAAAAGCTCCTGGCACCCTCCCAGGCCCCTTTCTCTTCCCTCCAGGATAGTTTAGAGGTGGCTGGCATCCTTTGTGGGTTCCTGGCTTTGTTCTGGCTGGGAAAGACTGACTTGAGAAACTCTTCTGGGGAAAGCATCTTCCCAGAATTTGTCCTCCAGGCAAAAGCAACTTGAGAGGATACAAGCATATAGGAAACAACCGAGGCACAAAGCCCAGAGCCCTCAAACTCCTACACTCAGGGAACCCCTCAGCCACTAGCAACACAAGTGAAGGCGCACACAAACTCCTGCACACAGGGACCCCTAAGCCGCTAACAACACAAGCGAACGGGCACTCAAACTCCTGCACACAGGGACCCCTAAGCCGCCAGCAACACAAGCGAACGGGCACTCAAACTCCTGTACAAATGGAACCCTCAGTTACTAGCAAGCAAAGGCCCAAGACAAGATATGAGCCCAGTAAAGGCACGGAGAACCCTGTACTTTGCATTCACCTTGTGCGGAACGTCCTGATAGGAGGCTGATGCGCAAAAAAATCTCTACCACCAGCTGATTACAAGCTCAAGAAACCGACATCTCAGGGAATAAATGCCAGACTTAACATACTAAGATACTAAAATGTACACAGTGTGCAATGAAAGATTACAAGACAAACAAACAGTGATGCCTCATCCAAAGAAAGAAGACGAGACTGTGGTCATAATGGACAAAGACTTTTACAAAATTACCTTCAATATGCAAAAGGAGATGAAGGAAAACACAGTAAAAGAACTAAAGGATAGCAGGACAACAATGAATGAATATGAGAACCTCAATAAAGAGACAACTTTATAAAGAAACCAAACAGAACAACTGAGGTTGAAGACCACAATAGGTGAAATGAAGAACTGTCGGGAGGGCTTTAACAGCAGATTGCAGCTGGCAGGAGAAAGATTCAGTGAACTTCAAGACAAGACAATCGAAATCAATCGGGCTGAGGGGCAGAAAGAAACAGAATTTAAAAAAACGAAAAAAGCTCGAGACGGCGGGAACACCATCAGGCATACCAATATGCTTACGGGAATCCCAGGAAACGAAAGAGAAAAAGGGGCAAAAGGAATAGCCAAAGAAATAATGTCTCAGAACTTCCCAAATTTAGCAAAAGAAGTGAATATGCACATCCAAGAAGCCCAGTGAATACCAAGCAGGACAAACTTGAAGAAGAGCATGTCCCATTACATACTGATCCAACAGCCCAATGCCAAGAACAAGGAGAAAGTTCTGAAAGTTACAAGAGAAAAGCAATGTGTTATGTACGAGGGAGTCCAATTAGGTTAAGCGCCAATTTCTTATCAAAAATCACGGAAGCAAGAAGGCAATGGGTTAAAACACTTGAAGTGCTGAAAGGAGGCAATTGCCAACCAAGAATCTTACATCCAGCAGGACATTCCTTCAAAAGAGGGTAAGATTAGGACATTCCCAGGCAAACAGAAGCGAGGGGAGCTCATCACCCCAACCAGGGCTAAAGGGAGTGTTCAGACTAACAGGAAAGAACAGCAGTCGTGAGGCCAAGCGGCCTAAAGCCAGCCCTCAGGCAAAGGTGACTGTCTGGGGAACTGCACACGCCATTCCTAATGGGCTGTATTCTTTGGTATGTAACTCCACTTCTTACTTCGTAGAGGTGCTGAAGTGCAAATGCACTAAAAGTAGTGATAGAGCTATGATTTTGGACATATGATGTTTAAAGATATAATTTAAAACAAGTTCAAAAAAAGGTAGGGGGGTGGAGGTAAAGCAGCAGTGTATGAGTACGCTAGTGAAGTCGAGCTGGTAGCAAATCAAGTATGACTGTCACATAGTTAAGACGCTAAATTTTAACCCCACAGTAACCACAAGGAAAATATTTAAAAATATATCCAGATAGAAATGAGAAGGAACTCACACATAAAAAATCAAATAGATATGGAAGTAGGCATTAACGTAAGGCTTGACGGACAAAAAAGTTTTAAGACTTGCAAAGGTTAAATAGCAAAATGGCAGAAGTAACTCTTGCATTATCAGTAGTGACTTTAAATGTAAATGGATTGAACTCCCCAGTAAACAGACAGAGACTGCAGAATCAATAAAAAAGCATGACCAAATACATGCTGCCTGCAAGAGACTCAGCTTAAGTCTAAAAACATAAGTAGGTTGAAACCGAAAGGGTAGAAAAATATATATCATGCTATTAGTAACAAAGAGAGCTGGGGTAGTGATACTAATAAAATAGTATAGATAAAACAGACTTTAAGTAAAAAACAGTTACGAGGGACAAGGGCGATCATCATATACTGATAAAGGGCTCAATTCAACAAAAAGATGTAAAAATTATAAATATATTTGTACCTAATAGCAAAGCCCCAAAATATATGAAGCAAATTCTGACAGACACGAACGGAGACACTGATGATTCTACCTTAATAGTAGGAGACTTTAACACGTTACTTTCAATAATGGGTAGAATACCTACCCAGAAGTTCATCGAGGAAACACAAGGCCCGAATGACACTCTAAACCAACAAGACCTAACAGACAAACACGCAGCGCTTCACCCAACAGCAACAGAACACACATTCTTTCCAAGTGAACATGGGTTGTTCTCCAGCAGGGGTCATATCTTAGGACACAAAACAAGACTCAATCATTAAAAAATATTGAAATCATACAATGCTTCCTCTCTGAACACAATGGAATGACCTAGAAATCAAAACAGAGGGAGAAATGGAAAATATGTGGAAATTAAACAACAAACGCATTAAAAAGGAAATCACAAGGGAAATTAGGAAATATCTTGAGACTAATAAAAATGAAAATATAATGTTCCAAATGGAATGATATATTAGTATTCTTTTGTTAAGTTTTTTAATTAATAAAAAAAGTTTAAAAAATATATATATATATATAATGTTCCAAAAGTTATGAGATGCAGCAAAGGCAGTGCTGAAAGGGAAATTTATAGCTTTAAATGTTTACATTAAAAAAGAAGAAAAATTTCAAATCAGAGCCCTAACCTCAAAACTGAAGAATGAGAAAAAGAAGAGCAAACTAAATCTAAAGGGACTGAAGGAAGAAAACAAAGATTAGTGTGGAGATAAATGAAAGAGAGAATAACTAGGAAAAAAAAAAAGGTTGCTTCTTCAAAAATGTCAATAAAATCGACAAACTTTTAGCTAGACTGAGGAAGGAAAAAAGAAAGAGGATATAAATACCTAAAATCAGAAATGAAAAGGGGGGCATTGCTACTGACCCCATAGAAATAAAAAGGACTATAAGATGATACTATGAACAAATGTATGCCAACAAATTAGATAACCTAGATGAAATGGATGAATGCCTAGAAACACATAAACTACTTACACTGACTCAAGAAGAAACAGAAGATCTCAGCAAAGCAATTACTGAGATTGAATCAGTAACAAGAAACCTCCCAACAAAGAAACGCACAGGCTCAGAAGGCTTCACAGGGGAATTTTACCAAAGATCCCAAGAAGAATTAATACCAATCCTGTTCAAACTCTTCTAAAAAATGGAAGAGGAGGGAACACTCCCTAATTCGTTCTATGAGAACAACATCACCCTCATACAAAAACCAGATAAAGATACCACAAGAAAAGAAAACTACAGACCAATATCTCTTATGAATATGATGCAAAAATCCTCAACAAACTACTAGCAAACTGAATCCAACAGCACATTAAAAGAACTGCACACCATTATCAAGGAGGTTTTATCCCTGGAATGCAAGAGTGGTTCAATGTAAGGAAATCAATTAATGCAATACACCACATTAACAGAACAAAGGGAGAAAAACACAAATGATCATCTCAACTGATGCAGAAATAGCATCTGATAAAAATTCATCACCCCCTCTTAATAAAAAAATCACTCATAAACCCAGGAATAGAAGGATACTTCCTCAACATGATAAAGGGCATATATGAAAAACCCACAACTAACATCGTACTTAATGATGAAAGACTGAAGTTTTCCCTCTAGGATTAGAAACAAGACAAGGATGTCCACTGTCACCTTGTGATGTCTGCTAGCTTTCTCTCCAGGTTTCTTGTTCATGAAGCTCCCTTGGGGATGTTTCCTTCTTCATCTCCAAAGGTCTCTGGTCATGAGGGCTCTCGTGGTTCTTGTGGTTCTGTCAGCTCTCTCGTGGCTCTTTCCAGAATAGTTCCTCTTTTAAAGGATTCCAGTAATCAAGACCCACCTGGAACGGGTGGAGTCACATCTCCATCTAATCAAAGGTTAATACCCACAATTGGACAAATCACATCTCTGTGGAGATAATCTAACCAAGTTTCCAACCTACAGTACTGAATAGGGATTAAAATAAATGGCTGCCTCCAGAAGATGGATCAGGATTAAAGGACATGGCTTTTCTAGGGGTACACCATAGATTCAAACCAGCACAGCACCCAAATTGGAAAGAAAGGAGTAAAACTTTCCCTATTTGCAAAGAAAATCCTGGAAAATCCACAACGAAGTTCTAAGAGCTAATAAATAAAGTCAACAAAGTGGCAGGGTACATGATCCACACCCAAACAAACAATCAGAAAAAGAAATCAAGGAAAAAACTTCATTAACAATAGCAACTAAAAGAATTAAATATCTAGGAATAAACCTAACAAAGGACAATAATGGACTTCTACACAGAAAACAACAGAACATTCCTAAAAGAAATCAAAGAAGACCTAAACAAATGGAAGGACATTCTGTGCTCACGGATTAAGAGACTAAATACTAATATGTCAATTCTACCCAAAGCCATGTATATATTCAAGGTAATCTCAATTAAAATTCCAACAACCTTCTTCATAGAAATGGAAAAGCCAATCATGAAATTTATATGGAAGTATGAGGGACCCCTAGTAACCAAAGTCATCTTGAAAAAGGGGAAGAAAGTTGAAAGACTCACACTTCCCTACCTTAAAAGTTATTGCAGACTCACAGTAATCAAAATCGCATGGTACTGGCACAGGGACAGACACACGGACCAATGGAATTGAACTGGGAGCCCAAAAATCAACCCTCACATTTATGGCCAACTGATTTTTGGGGGGAGGGTGCATGGTCCGGCACTGATTTTTTTTTTTTTTTAACTTTTTTCATTATATAGTATAACATATATAAAAAGCAAAGAAATAAAAAGCAATCATTTTTCAAAGCACTCTTCAACAAATAGTTACAGGACAGATCAACAGAGTTTGTGGGACCATCACACAGACCATCCTCTCAGATTTTTTCTTCGAGTTGCTCCAGAATGTAGGAGGCTAGAAGGCATAAATATTTTTTTATCATCACAATCGACTTTTTTTCCTTCTTTTTTTGTGAAAAATAACATATATACAAAAAAGCTATAAATTTCAAAGCACAGCACCACAAGTAGTTATAGAACACATTTCAGAGTCTGACATGGGTTACAATGCCACAACTTTAGATTTTTGCTTCTAGCTGCTCTAAAATATTGGAGACTAAAAAAGATATCAATTTAGTGATTCAGCATTCAAATTCATTTGTTAAATCCTATCGTCTCTGTATAACTCCACCATCACCTTTGATCTTTCCATTCCTCTCTTTAGGGGTGTTTGTGCTATGGCAATTCTAGATTTTTCATATTGGAAGAGTCTGTCATTAATATGGGGTAGGGAGATGGAACTATCTGATGTTCTGGAGAGGCTGGGCTAGGTTTCAGAACTTATCTGGACCAGGGACCTATCTGGAGGCTGTAGGTTTCTGGAAAGTTACTCTAGTACATGGAACCGTTCTGGAATATTACATATTGCCCTAGGTGTTCTTTAGGATTGGCTAGAATGGTCCTGGTTGGGGGTTGGCAGGTTACGATAGGTAGCAAGATCTACCTGAAACTTGTGTAAGAACAACCTCCAGAGTAGCCTGTTGACTCTATTTGAACTCTCTCTGCCACTGATACTTTATTAGTTATACTTCTTTTCCCCCTTTCGGTCAGGATGGAATTGTTGATCCCTGGCTAATTGATTTTTGACAAGAGGGCAAAGACCACTCCACTGGGAAAGGATAGTCTCGCTCGAAAACTGGATTTTCATTTGCAGAAGAATGAAAGTGGACACTTACCTCACATCATATGCAAAAATGGATCAAAGACCTAAATATAAGAGCCAGAAGTATAAAACTAGAAGAAAACATAGGGAAGCAACTTCAGGACCTTGTATGAGGCAATGGTTTCTTAGACTTCACACCCAAAGCACAAGCCACAAAGTAAAAAATAGATAAATGGGACCTCACCGAAATGAAAAGCTTTTGTGCCTTCAAAGGACTTTATCATGAAAATAAAATGTCAGCTTACATAATGGGAGAAAAAATTTGGAAACCACATATCCAATATGGGTTTAATATTCAGAATAGATAAAAAAAATCCTTCAGGTCAACAACAAAAAGACAAATAACCCAATTTAAAAATGGGCGAAAGACTCAAATAGACATTTTTCCAAAGCAGATATACAAATTGCCAATAAACACATGAAAAGATGCTGGATATCACTAGCCATCAGGGAAATGCAAATCAAAACCACAATGAGGTACCATTTCACACCCATTAGAATGGCTGCTATTAAAAAAAACTGGAAAGTAACAAGTGTTGAAGAGAATGTGGAGAAATAGGAGCACTCATTCATTGCTGTTGGGTATGTAAAATGGTACAGCCACTGTGTAAGACAGCTCGGCAGTCCCACAGAAAGTTAAGTACAGAACTACCATATGACTCAGCAATCCCACTCCTAGGTATATACCCAACACAACCAAAAGCAAGGACTCAAATAAGATATTTGCACACCAATGTTCATAGCAGCATTATTCACGATTGCCAAAAGATGGAAGCAACCCAAGTGCCCAGCAACCAATGAATGGGTAAACAAAAGGTGGTATTTACACCCAATAGAATATTATTCGGCTATAGAAAGGAATGAAGTCCTAATACATGAGACAACATGTATGAACCATGAAGATATCATGTTGAGTGAAATAAGCCAGACACAAAAGGACACATTTTGTGTGATCGCACTGAGAAGAAATCATCAGAATATGCAAACCCACAGTCAGAATCTAGAATACAGGTCACCAGAGGCAGAATGGGGGTAGGGCATAGGAGTTAAGGCTTGATATGTACAGAGTTTCCTTTTGGGGTGATGGAAATGTTTTGGTGATGGACGGAGGTGATGGTAGCACAGCATTGTGAACATAATTAACAGGACTGCAGTATATATTTGAATGTGGTTAAAAGGGGAGATTTTAGGCTGTATGCAGTACTAGAATAAAAATTTTTTGAAAAAATCCATGGAACTGCATAATACAAAAAGTGTTATATTTAATCTTAAGTTAAACCTTGGACTATAGTTAGTAGCACAATTTTAAAATGTGCTTTCATTAATTGTAAAAAATGTTCCACATCAATGCAAGGTGTTAATAAAAGGGTGTTATATGGGAACCCTGTATTTTATGCAGATTGCTCTGAAACCCACAGATTCTCTAATAAAGAAGTGTGTGGACCTGGGTTTCTGGGTGGAGTATATGTTGAAGTTCTGTATGAGTTTTGTATTATTTTTGTAACTCTCCTGTTAAGTTTGAAAGTATTTCGAAATAAATAGTTGAAAAAAGGCAATGAAGTCATATGTATTAATAACCTTGTAAATATTTCTACCCTTTGACTGAATAATTCTACTTTTGGAAATCTACAATCAAATACATAGATGACTCCTACATGAAAGTATTTATTAGTATGTTATTTATAATAAAGAAAAGTCAGAAGCAATTAAAATGTACAATAGTATTTTGGGGTGATTGTATATTATAAAACATAATGTTGAAATTTTATAAGTATTTTAACAACATAGAGAAATAATCATTATATAGTGGCTGAAATGAAAAAAAAAAAAACAGGATAGAAGCATGGAAAGCAATATCACCTGTACAGAAGGTGCATGAAAAATTACTAAAATGAAACATGAAAATGGTAATTAAATCTGATTAATCATTTTCCTTTTTAATTTTTATATACTTTCCAATTTTTATACAATGAGAATGTATTTCTTTATAATGGAAAAAAAAGAACTAAGGCTCAAGGTACAAACAAATGCAAAGTATTAATTTTCCTATATGTAAAAGTTTAAAAATGAAAGCTAAAAAAGATAAAGGACACTAGAGCTAATGTTTTCCCGCTACAGTTATTTTATACACACTCTATCTATCACCCTTGATTATAAGCTTGTTTAATGGGCCCTCTCCTAATTATCTCCATAGACCCAATAACATCTTACTCATACCAGGCACTCAATACATATTAATTTAATGAGAACACTGGCAATTTACAGGAGTTATTTAATGAAACAGAAAAGAGATTTTAAAAGTCAAAACAAAATATTTTCCTGGTAAACCTATTCACATAGGTTTGAACAGGATGAGAACGACTGGGCTTTGGGGTTGGGGAACTGGACTGGCCTGGGCAGGAGCAGGCCTGCACGCGGGGACAGCGCCGTCCGCGGCAGAAAGGACCGCACCCAAGGCTAGGGCCCTCCCCCAAGCCCTCAGCCTCACGGGCGGGCATCGTATTCAGCAGTGCAACCCCTGGGCCATCTCCTCCAGCTGCTCCCACCTCTTCTCGGAACATAAGGGAACAGCAAGAATGGATGCTGGGGGTGGGGCTGGGTGGGAAATGACCTTGGTTTACCTCTAAGTATTTTTTTAAATAGTTTAAATTAAATGAATATCGAGGCCACCCCTTCCGTGCTGGCTGCTCCATGAATGCCACTGCCCTTCCCCTCGCATCCTGCGGCATGGGCACTGCCAACACCCCTACTTCCCAAAGGCACGCCCGAGGCCCAAAGCCTGGGCCCGGGAGTAGCCCCGGAGGTGGCAGAGGCCCTCTAGGTAGGACTGAGGGTACGAGTGGTGACAGAAACAACAGCAGCAGACATCATGAGAGCTCATCTTGTCCCAGGCGCCGCCAAGGGGCACTTCATATAACAGCGCACTCATTCATTACAGCACGGCTCTGACGCAGGCATTGCTGCCACCTCCGTCTTACAGGTGAGGAGACAGAGGCAGAGATGCTAACGCGTTTGCCAAGACCACGTGGTGAGAGAGAGGCAGGAGCCGCTTTAGGATTGAGCGGATTTAGGATTTAGTCTGAGCTCTGAGCCCTTGTGCTCCGTGTGATGCCTCTGTATCGCCCTATTTTAGGGTAAACCGCATGCTGTCACCTTGGCCCGCTTGGTATTTCTTTTCAAATAGCCCACTGGTTTTATCCAGTAGATGGACATCTCGTGAGAAGTTTCCATTGCTTCCAACTTTTCGGGCAAAAGTTTTACCTTAATGGAATCCAGTTCAGTCTCTGAAAGAACTTTGCGGTTCTATTTTAGAGACCTCACATATCCATGCTGTTCCCGGCCCTCCATGCATGGATTGTGGAAAGAAGAGTTAAAGCGGCACTATACCAGCTCTCCTGTTCAAGTTCTCATGGAAACAGATGCTCCAAATTCAGTGAGTGGGGCCGATGTTTCCTTGCCTCTTCTATAATTTCAAACAAAGACCTTTACACCAACTTCTAGAGAGTCACGAGTTCTCATCTTTTCTCTCTCATTCTGGAAGTCTTCTTGTCAACACAAATAGGAGGATAAATGGAAGGGGAAAAGTGCTACTTAAATCTGCATTTAAAGTATGACAACTATATCTTATTTTGGGTCAGATACACATTCCAAAGTTACTAAGTAACCCCCTAGCTTTCTGTGCTTCTCACTATTTCCTTAGGCAGAAAAGAAGAACATGCTGCTGGAAGTAAAAATCAAAGGCAAACCAGTAAGCGAATCAAACACAGAGAGTAAAAAACTACAGCTGCAACGTGCATGTAGTTTGGGAGGTATGGCCTCCGAAATAGAACTTAGAGACAGAAATGTCATTCTCTGAAAAAGAAATGGAGACACACATAAAAGAAATGACATTAGCAATCAGTGAAAATCTTTCCTGGAAATAACTCACGCTAAAATAATTTGTAAATGTGGTCTCCTAAATTTCATACAGAAACCCAAGATCATTGCCCTATCTCATTACATCTAATGTATTTGGATAAAAGGGTATTGTTTCAGGGCTGGCAGAGAGCACACTGTGCCCAAGAGCAGAACTGGCTAAGGTTTATGACCTGGGGAACAAAATTCCCTCTCACTTTTAAGTTAAGAGCAGATGGCTATGCCACAAAAGCCACAAACGATGACAAATGAGTATACACGAACAGAATGCAGCTAATGGCCTGGAAGGAATCAGTTATCTTACACCCTGATTCCCTTAACTCGCTCCAGCCCCCAAACCCCTTGGTCAATGCCTCCATGCCTCCCATTATCTCAGCTCATCCTTTGGGTAATTATTATGATCCTTGTTTTACACATAAAACAAAAGGCTGAGAGAGGTTGAGGAAATGCCCAAGATCATAGATCAAAAGGAGGGGCCAGGATAGGACTCAAACCCAGGTCTCTCTGGCTCTCAAGGCCATATTCTTTTCACCACACCACAGCCTCGTCCTGGGCAGTATCCGGAGGAAGCAAAGATTTAGGGCCAAGTTCACCGGGCAAGTCACTGCCAAAACCCCAGGAGACAAAAGAACTAGATGAGGGATGGGTCAGGAAATATGAGGGAACTGGGAACTGAGGGCAGAGATGTAGAAAGAATTTCTGAAGACCCTTTGATGGCACAGGAAGCTTTGAGGTCTCCATGGAGACTCCCTGATCTATGACTCAAGACATAACCATCCTAGGACAGTCTCCAAGATTCCAAAGTCATTCACAGCTTAAGGCAGTACAGCTCTTCTCACTGAGGGCCAGTGGTCAGATGTGGTTGCCCAGGCCTCCGATGCTGGACACAAACCTGACAGTGTTAAACAAGGGCTAACTGGGCTGCAATCTTTCGCGTAGGGGCCGACAGTCACTTTTATGTCTCCTGCCTACCAGGTGCTTAAGAGTATCTGCTGAATTTACTGATTGAACATTAATCAATCAGTTAATGAGAAGTGAAGGACAGCAGTCGGTTCCTCTCAGGGGAGGAAGGGAACAGGAGAAGCAAAGCCTCACAGGGCCAGTGTGCAGCTTAGAGGGCCACCTAATTTCTGTAGGTGCTGTAACTTAAGGGGGAGGCCTGATGCATGCGCCTTTCAGAGTAACTGCCACTGCTCATGGTCTGAAATTGTGCTATCTGGAGGTCTGATTAACAGGCACCCTCTTTTAAAATGCACATACTCCAGTCAAGTGGAAGTTAGCATAGGACATTGCATCCTATTAACGAGCTTGCTTTTCTATTAATTCAGATGAGCTCTTTGCTGACACATAAGAAATCAGATTGGCTGATGAAAGAGAGGGAGGGAAAGACCATCTTAAAGCGGCTTTTAGGGGGAAGGTAAGGACTTAACACGGCACGAGACGGAGGACCGCTAAGGGTGCTGATCGGCTCGGGCAGTGCTGGCCAGTGCTGGCCAGTGCGCGAGCCACCGGCCACAGGTGACACTAGGCACAGGCACTGTGGCTTAGGCGACTGAGGAACTGGCATTTTACTTTTATTTAACCTTAATTTATTTAAATTTAAATTAAATACATGCAGCTGGCGATTTCCATTTTGAACAACACAGGTCAGGGCGGTGTGTGTGTGTGGAGAGAAAAGAGACTAAAGGAGATACGTAACAAAAGAAAAGGAGATACGTGATAAACACAAACTTCCCACATCAAAGCTGTTTCTGAGCATTATTTGCGTTAATAAATGACGTTTGCTTAGTACTTCATAGTTTCCAAAGCTCTGCATTTTTTCTGCACTCATTAGGTCCTGATAACAACCCTCTCGTGCAATTATCATTACTGTATTTATAAAAAAGGTTCAGAGGATTCTCTGATTTGTCCAAGGAGACTCAGTGGAAATTAGCTGCAGCTCCTTGGGTCCTTTCTCTCCAATGACGGCATCAAGGAGCCTTTCGGGAAAAGGCAGTACAAGGCAGAGGGCTCCTAGCTCATCCCACGGCTCTGCTTACCCAGTCCGCCAGGAGACTCAGCAACAACCAGTCCTCCTGCTTCACTACAAGTTTCAGTTTCCAGCTGCCAAAACAAATACCATACAATGGGTCGGCTTCAACGATGGGACTTTATTGACCAGTGATTTTGAGTCTGGGAGGACTCCAAAGTCAAGGCAACATCAAGGCTATGTTTTCTACCCAAAGTGTGCAGCATGCTGGGCTGGCGGCCGGTGATCCCTGGTCCTTGGCTTGTCCATCTCATGGCAGTGCACACGGCAACGGCTTCTCCTTTCTCTTCTGGGCTCTGCTGACTTCCTGACTGCTCCCCATGGCTTCCCTTTCTGTGTCCACCTTCCTTTGCTTATAAGGACTCAGGCGTATTGGATTAAGGCTCATCCTCATTCAATTGAGGAACCTTAACATCTTCAAAATCCTGTTCACATCTACAGGGCCAGGGGATGTGATTCAATCCCAAACACGAGATAAGCTTCTCAGCCACGTGGACTTCGGCTCCTTGATGCTGGGAATGCACTGCACTGTGGGATGGGCAGATCTCTTCCCTCCATCTAAACCCTCTGCTCCTCATTCTCCTCTCCCAGGCCCTCCCAAACCTGAAGCGGAAGGAGCCTGGGGAAGCTCTGAGGCCTGAGCTCCGACGGCGCAAACTAAATATGCTTTAGATAGTGCACAGTGGTACCTAAAATGCTACTCATGATATTGATTTTAGAGTCTAGGGAGCAGCTCTCAAGGTCCGACATGCAAACATGCATACATGACTGATTTCCAGAATGAGGACTGAAGAGATTTCAAAGGCCGCTGAAGGACGAAGGGAAGATAGCAAAGGCACGGCATTTCAAGTAACTCCTTTCCTGCCCGGTACCTAACTTGTACCAGGCAACTGAAACATTTTCCACGATTTTCTTGGGATACACTTTACAGATTTAGAAAAGCAGGTATGGGAGGAAGAGGGAAATGATTTTTTAATATTTAATACAAATTTACAAACTTAAATCATCCTAGACCAAGAGTTCTTAATGTAGGATCAAATATATGCAAAAATGAGTATATTTGAAATTTTCTCTAATAAATGTTTTTTAAGTAAATGAGAGTTTATGTACATGTGTATATATTTTTCTCAGGAAGGGTTCATAGCTCTCATTAGATTTTCAAAGTGACAGCAAGCTTCTGTTTCTTTACTGTCTTTCATACTTCATATTTTTTTAATACGGTCCTTGCAAATCTCTTGAGTAAACAAAGATTTTATACGTGTGGGTACACAGATTTTTAAACTAGTATAAATGTGATCTTTTCTCCCTATGCATTCTAACTGGCCATTGATAGTATATTTAATTTTTTTTTTTTAAGGATTTAAAATTTTTTCAAGTGGTTAGATTTTAAAATCTAAGTTTGATTATTAACAATAATTTATCACATTCTGTCAAGATTCAATTTCTACTTTTTAAATTTATTGAGAATTTCTTTGGCCTAGTATATACTCAATACACACACACATGCACACACAGACATCACATTCTGTGAACAAAGAATGTAAAACCAAACATCCAACAACAAAGGAGAAGTTAAATAAACTGTGGTATATCCAGGTGACAGAATAGCATGTAGACACCAGAAATAATGTTTCTGAACGCCACTTAAATGTATGGGAAATTGTCCATGATATTTAAATAATGCTGGCAATTATCAAATACCTATACCAACACCAAAGAGTTGTTGTAAAGACCTTTTTTTTTTTTTTTTTTAACATGGGCAGGCACGGGAATCGAACCCAGGTCCTCGGGCATGGCAGACAAGCATTCTTACCTGCTGAGCCACCGTGGCCCGCCCTGTTGTAAAGACTTAATAACTTCGTAGAAAGCCTGACTCAGTGTCGGGGACACAGCAAGTGCTCAATAAATGCTGGTTAGTAGTAGTATTTTGAGGTTAATATTGCCACTTACATTTTCCATCTGTTTGAACTTAACTGATATATCTTTTGCCAGTCTTTGTTATTTAAAGAACCTTATAAAAATCTGAAAGAAAATCAGCAAAGGAATGCATCAAAATTGGACCAGGAGTTAAAGACTTGATTTTTAAGTTCTGGTTCTCCTACATACTTACCATGCAAACTCTGGGCCTCAAGGAAATCCCTCCCAATAGGGCTCTCTCCCTTCCGCTGCCAGACTGTCCTCTGAATTAGCTAGCACTTGCAAACTCTCAGTTATAAATAAGATGATGCAATTTTGGTAAACTGCAGTGGCCAGAAACGTAAAAAGTGTAATGAGGTTTTAGTGACATAATTTAACAGGACGAGGTGGGTTACAGGGATGCCGTGAAGGCCACACCTAAGCCCAGAGAGGTCCGTGCAGGGAGGAGCCGGTCCCTCTTTCCGTGGCCGCCTGGCCGTCAGACCACACCGCCAGCAGGTGCTGGCTGTTACGCTGGGAGCCCGGGAGCGGAACAGCTACCCTTCCCCGAACCACAAGAGACAGCCACAGCCCTCAGAAAAGATGATGCCACTTCCTCCTCTGTCCTCAGTGTGTAAGGGCCAGACCCCGCCTAGAGACAGGAGGGCTGGTCCTGAACCACCCCCGGACAAATGCAACCAGCCCCTCCCTGAGGATTATCAGATGGCAGCCTGAGGTTTGCTGTTGTTTACTCTTCTGAAAGGTCTGTGTTCTCTGTATTAGGAGCCCACCGGGTTAGAGGACAAGACGTGCCTATACATCCTCCACTAGAACAGAAATTTAGTCTTTAACCATATTAAAATAGTACTGTGCTTACCAATGTGGAGATCAAGCAAAACAATGTGAAAGCATTTTATAAACTCAAAGGAGGAGTACTGTATAAAAGTAATTACACGCAAATTAACTTGAATTTGTGCCTCGTACCACGTTCATGGGTTGGAAGACAGTATCATTACGATGTCAATCCTCCCCAACCTAATCTATCAATTCCATGCCATTTCAACCAAAATTCCAGTACGCACTTTTGTAAAAATCAACACGCTGAGTCTAAAATTGTATGGATAAGCAAAGGAACTACAATAGTCAAAACAACTTAAAAAAGAAGTTCAAAGTTGAAGGACTCTCACTCCCTGATTTCAAGCCCTCAGATAAAGGTGCAGTAATCAAAGCAGTGTG
>PVIY010033123.1:0-28362 GCA_004026745.1 Myrmecophaga tridactyla | reverse complement strand
AGCTGCCTTATTGCACACGCGTGTACCTACCGCCTTACTGCACACGCGTACATGAACATCGAGAAGACAGACTCATGGCGTCTGTGGCTACCATAAGAACAAGTAAGTCTTTGGAGTAATTCAGGATCATTGTCTATTTCTAATGCCTCTAATGCGACCTCAGGGCATTTTTAACCATGAAAATCTTAATAAAACCTAACTTTGAAACTTGGCCTAACATCATACTTTGTATACCAAATTATCATTTTTCTCTACTTTAAGAATACTTTGAACTTGTTTTTTTTTTTTTTGTAAAATAAAATATATCTCTACTTCTACAAAATAAATGAGACGCAAAAGTCATTGTAGCACCTAAATTCTCCAGCTAAACATTAAACTAAAAGGGTTTCATGGAGTGGAATGTTTTCTCTGTTAATTCCATGCCAAGTCCTTGCCTGGCTGCAAAATTAGGGCTTTCTAACTACAGTAAAAGCTTAGCAAAGTTTTCCTACTGAGTATATTCTCAGTAACTGAAGAATACCAAAAAGGGAAAGAAAAAGTAAAAGCACTTTCGAAGTCTGGGAGTGCAGAGTAGTGACTCTTCGTGCCATTTAGTCACTCCCCCACACTCCAGACTAAAGTTCCTTTTGCTAGGACTGATGCTTCGTTTGCATAATCTGTGAATAGCTCCATGAACATTTGCTGCCCTCGCAAATCCGCCAGGTTTTGAGCCAGGGGAGAAATCCCCTTATCCCACCCCTGTTGTGGAACTAACAAGTGTTCTCCAGAGGGCAAGCTTAGGGCCTTCCAGAGCAGCGCAGGGGGCTCACCCGCCTGATGGCAGGACACGACTCTCTGCAGTCCTGGCTTGTCTTCTGCCACCTGGGCATCACCGCCTCGGCTGTGCCGGCGGCTGCAGGAGCTGGTGCCTGTAAAGCTCAGCATGGCGCCGGGCGTGGCAGCTGCGCCTGGGTCCGTGGAGGCTCAGTGCCACGGCATTGATCACCGTTCTTCACTGCAGGTGACCCAGCAGCACGATTAGTAAAAGCTACTGCTACATGAATCGCCCCCCCCCCGCCATCACCATTATCGTTATCACTGTGGTCACTAATACTGTTCTAATGCTAATTGTTACTCCACTGATTACCGCCCATGGTCCCCCCAGACTTGCTGCACAGTCAGGCTTGTGTCACCCCACTTGAAGCTGTGCCTGGAGATGGGAACCCAGGTCAGGGGCTCCTGGGGTCCACCCGGCTGTCTGCAGACCCCAGTTGTGGCCGGGCAGGACCTGTGGCCACAGCCTGAAGATGGTCAGCTCCACTGCTGAGGGTCCGAGAGCAGCTGAGTGAACTTGGCTCTCCGGTGATTATCTGCAAGCAGCTCCCATGCAAAGTTGCAAAATGGTGAACCAATCTTGAGTCCTTTGGCACCTGAGTTTATGCTCAAAATCAATGAAGACCTCTGGCTCCCTAAGAAAGTGTGAATTAATTTGGTTGCTGGGGACACCGATTTGGCCCGTGTGTGTGTCTCAGAATTGGAACCTTAGTCCTGGACGTTGCTGACCTCAGAAGACTTTTGCTATTTGTTGTGATTTGCTGCACACAGCAAATCAATAATGGGCAGGGCTGTATATATACATACCAGTGCCAACAAACTCGATGAGACAGAATCAGATCTGATAGAAAAATTGAGTCAGAGCCTGGAATTTCAGTTCAGCTTGCATTATTGGAGGATAGAGAGTAAACAGAAGGTACTGGGAACCACTTTTCCAGGTGTGTGCAGGGCGTGCGCAGCTCCATGCTGGGAAACGCGGCTCAGCCAATGCCTCCAACAGCGGCCGCGTGAGCATCCAAAACCGGGCTGGTCCCTGCCTCTGCCTACCAGGGTGAGCACGGGAGAGGAGGTGGCCCTCGGGGTGGCCCCAGCCCCCGCCTGACCACGGTGGAGCTGGCCTGGGAGCAGGCCCCTTGGTGGACGCACAGAGCTCCCATGGGTTGGCTGGTCTCAGAGGTCGGGGACAGGATGGGGGCCGTGGGCTCCGCGTGACTGTGAAACGTTGGGTTTGCGAGGCTGGTGCTGGGCTGTGGGCTGCACACAGCTCCCGCAGGGACGCCCCAGAGCCCACACAGGTGCCGCGTCCCACGCTGCTCCTTCAGGGGCAAAATGCGATCAGATCATAGCAGTGCCTTCCTCAAAGGGTGGGGGGTGGGAGTCAACTGGACAGACAAGTTCAGCTCTCAGGAGAGCGCCTGGTAGGGAGTAACAGCCCAATAACCGGTTCATTTATGTATAATGGCAGTTCCACAAGAGCGTTCTAAGAAGAAGGGAGAGCAAATTATGAGTCAAATAATCATAAGTGTTAAACTGCATGCCCGCTACCTGGAGAAGCTGGTTTTCTAAGGATAAGCCTTTTGCTTTAGTTGAGAATTTCAAAAAGCTTGGAAGAATTTGCTCCTGAGGATCAAAATAAAACAAAACACATCTAGATTATGAGAAGCCCATCATAATGCCTCTCCCTTCTTTTTTCACTGAGGTAAGATTTCCTTCACTGCAATGCACACATTCAAGTATGCAATGGAACCAGCTTCGATAACTGAACTAACACAAGCAACTGTCCCCCAAATCTCAGTATGGATCAATTCCATGCCCCCAAATGTTCTCTCGTGCCCCTTGCAGTCAAGCCTTGTCACCCCACCCATGGAGAGCTGTGGTGCTAGTTTCTATGGTTACAGATTCGTTTCCCCTGACATGACTTTCATCTTTGTTGAATTACACTGTATATACTCGACCGTGGCTGACTTCTTTTGCCTAACATGGTGCTTTTAAGATTTACCTATATCATCACATGTGTCCATAGCTGATCTTTTTTTCCTGCTGAATTAGCACTCTATTGCATGAATAGACTCAATTTGTTTATCTATTCTCCCGTCAACGAACATCTGGATTTCCCAGTTGCAGGCAACGATGAATACAGCTTCCATGAATGTTGTATACAAGATTTGTGGGTATGTGTCCTCTTGGATCAATACATAGATGCAACATTTCTGGCTCAAAAGACAAATTTACACATTTAACTTCCTAAGAGCGAGCCAAACAGTTTCCCAAAGTGGTCATACCACAGACCACTTCAACCAGCAGAGTATAAGAACTAGTGTTTCAGTTTTTAAAATTTTAGCCACTCTCACTGCTGTGAAATGGTATGTCACTAAGTTTTTGGTTGTCTGCCTTTGCAGAAAATTGTTCTATTTTCTGCCTACAAGTTATATGACATCCATTGCAAATATTTTCTCCTCTGTACGGCCTGCCTTTTTGTTTTCTCAACAGAGCTCTTGAGGAGCAGAAGTTTTTAATTTGGATGAAGTCTAATGTATTAACATTTTGATTAGTTTCCTAGTGGCTCTTGGGGATGGGACCATGTCTTCTACAAGGACGTGCCTAAGCCCTAAACTACATCCCTGTGGTGTAAACTACATCCCTGTCGTGTGACCCCATCTGTACAGGGACCTTGATTAGTTAGTGTGTGAACTCCTGCATGAACAGGCTCTTAGGACATCCTATTCAGTGTGGACATTAATCCTCATGCATGGAGGCCTTATGAGCAGGGGGATTTAGACACGGTCAGGGAAGGCCCCAGGAGGAGGCCCAGGAGACAGAAGGCCGTGTGAGTGAAGCAGAAGCCAGCCGAGGCTCCAGTTCTAGAACACGACATGCTCCAGGAGAAAGCTTGAATGGACTTCTAGCCTCCAAAACTGAAAGGTAATAAATTCCTGTTCTCTACGCCAGACCCATGTGTGCTGTTTGTCACAGCAGCCCTGCCAAACTAAGATGGGTGATTGTCAAATGCGTTGAACTTTTCAAAGAATAACATTTGATTTTGGTCATATTCTCTATCTTTTGCCTATTTTCCATTCCCTGTTTTTCTACTCTTATCCATGCTCATTTTCTTAAACTTCTTAAATTGGAGGCTTGTTTCATTCATTTTAAACCTTTCTCTTTAATTTAAGCCTTTAGAATTATAAATTTCCTCTTAAATATTTTTGGCAGTTTCCCATGAATTTTGATAGGCTGTAATCATCATTATTCAATTGGAACATTTGCTAATTTCCCTAATGATTTCTTCTTTGATTTGTATATTTTTTAGAAGTATTGTTTACTTTTCATGTATTTGGGGGGATTTTCTCGATATCGTCTTGTCCTCATTCTTCACTTGATTCTTGGGTACTCAGAGAACATAGTCTCTAGGACTTTGACCTTTTGAAAATTTAAGACTTTTCTTGGCTCAGTGTAAGGTCTACCTTGGTGGCAATTTCATGTATACTTGAAAAAACTCTATTTCCTATAATTGTTGAGTTCTGATGTTCTTGCTGCTTCTTTGAGTCTCTTTTTAGTCTTCACAAAACCTTATATATTGTGTTTCTGCACAATTTCTCCCTCCTTTGCATTTTTAGACCATCCTCCCAAGACATTATTGCACATCTCTCAAAATTCTTATTCTAGAAATATCAACCAGGTCAAAGTAGCTGATAATATACCAAGTCTATATTCTTCCTACTTTTTTTATTTGGTCCGATTTTATTATGATTTTAATTCCTTCCTGATGAACACATCTTTTTAGCATTTTGAAAATGTTCTTTTTACCTCTGTTCATACTCCCTGTCTTGACATCTTCTTTGTCAGATATTTATACAGCCACATCAGCTTTCCTTTGGTTATGCTTGCATGGCATGTATTTCCCTATTGATTTACTTTGGATATTTTATAACTTTATGTCCTTATTTTTCATGTACATCTCTTATACATGCCTAGAGTTGGATCTTGCTTTTCTTTTTAAATTCAGGCTGCTACTCTCTCCTCTTATTCTATTTATATTTAATATTATTCTTAATATGGTTGGATTTGGTCTCCCGTTTTTTCATTTGTTTTCTTTGCTTGGCCCTTTCTTCTGGCTTTCCCACCTTCTTTGAGGTTTATCAAATATCTCTTAGAGATTTGGAGGAATTTAAAATTCCTCCAGTGGATTTTATGTGCCACATTATTGTGTTTTTTACTTAGTAGCTGTTGAGCATAATGTTAACGTATTAAAATTAGCCTATGGTTGAAATTGTATACAAAGAGTTGTTAATTAATTGTTGTAACTGAAATATAACATTTGGCTACAATAACTTACAGTACTCTTATAAATTAGTGTAAAATAGTTAACTCCTGCCTTACTACCCAATATACTTTAAAAATCCTACATGGTATTATTTAAGTACTGCAGAATAAAATGAAAGTAAAAATTAGCCTTAATGGAACAGCAAACCATTAAAAATCTTCTAGTTGAAAAATATTAAACTAAATTTTCATCTAATGGATTAAACTTCTCTCTTGAAAGCATGGCGCCTTTTTAAAAATAATTCATCTTAACACTTCAGCCTTTTTGGTTGAGAGGAGAATAATAGCACACGATGTGAGCCATACACATTGGCAATTCAAGCTCAGGCCAACAGAATGTAGTGTGGCTTTCCCTCAGTCTCTGGGATGGTCACCAACGTCAGCAGGCTCCAAATGTACCTGCACTGCTGCACACACCAGGAGGCCCCCTTCCCTAGCCCTCCAATACTGTTTATGGTTTCTCTGCAACGACTAGAGTGCTGACTACTCCTCACTCACTCTCTCCTTTTTCCTGTGCTTCCCACTTTACTGAGAACAGCAGCTCAGATGACGCTCCCTCCATTCTCCTCACCACCTCCTTCTGTCAACCATGATGACCAAACCCACTCGTCCTGGAAGATACCTCACTCCAGGTTCTTCTCTTGTCACTCAGAACACATAAATAGACTCCTAAATGTAAACATCAACAAGCGCCAGCTCTACTTCTCTTTTCTCCAGGCCTCTGTCCTTGTTGAGTCCAACTTCCCTATGGCCCACAGACTTCCCAAACTCTGCCTGGGGTTGGACAGCTGGAACTGTCTAGCTGAGGGCAACACTCATCTACTTATTTGCTCATCAGGAGGTTGCTTTCCTGTTCTGATTTTACTTGAGCTGTCTGCAGCATAGACACTGGCCACTACTTTCTCCTCGAAATGCTCTTCTCCTCTGGCTTCTGTGAGATGTCTTCTGATGTTCTTGCTCCCTCTTTGAGCTTCTTTTTAGTCTTCTTCAGAACACCTCAAATATTGTGTTTCCACATGAATTCTCCATTCTTTCCATTGTTATACCATCCCTTCATGACACCACTTCCTCCAACTCTTTCAAAAACAGAGATACAGAGAGAAAGCAGGAGACGACTCAGCCCTTGGTGCTCAGCATGGTCTGTGGATGGGAGGCTTTGGCACCATCTAGGTGCCATCAGAAATGCAAAGGCTTGGCTCCCCTCAGAAGTAACCTCAGATCGAGACTCCCTTTGATTCTGATGTACTTTGATATTTATGAAGCATTGCATCAGATCACTTGTTTTCAACTTAGCTTTCTACTGGAAATTATCTGGGGAGGTTAAAAATATTTTTTATATACGATGCCTGTTTCCCACTCCCATTAATTCAGATTTCATTTTAATTAATTAAATAGTGGGGACACTGGGTTTATTATGAAATGGAATAATAAAATCAGGCTGGAATAAGTGATTATAATGGTCAAAGTGGAGAACCACTACTATGTGCAATATTTAAGGAGAAAAAAAATTTAAGGACTGAAGTCCTTAATCCTAGGGAAAATTTTCTTTTAAATAAAGGATAAAAATATTTTGCTATTTTCGTGTGTATATATATATATATATACTTAGAGTACAGTTAGTGCTACCATGAAAAATAGCCAAACAAAAGATAAAACTAAGTGCCCATATACTTTACAGCTTTAGAAATGAAAGTGATAGATATTCAATAGCCTGTCAAAGGAAATAATAGTTTCTCTTTGCTTATAAGACTTGATCTACGTGCAAAAATAGAATGGAGAAAAGTAGCATGGGAAGGTAGGAAAAAAATCCCGAAACCTTTGTTACTTTGATGATTTACGTATGAAAGGTAAAAAATCATTTGACTGAATGATAAAAGAAACACTAGACACTTGATCTACCACTATAGACCCAGTAATAAAAACATAACCTTAGAAGTATTCCACTGAAAAAGTCAGAATAAAATTCTCCCATTTTATCTTTGGATGAAAAGTACAGTATGTACAGAAATAGGAAGCTCTGAACACAACAGAATTAAAATTCAGACCAGCCCCATTCTGTAGGAGTGCATTCAAAGACTATCTGTATTGGCTCTTTGAAATCAATCAGTTTGCAGGTTCATATTTCCCCTGAATTACTGCAATCATATTCTGCAAACTGTTTAATGTCTCCATCAGCAATTTCAGCTTCTCTGTGAGGGGGACTTCACCTTCTGACTTGAGAACTGGACTTTCCGAGGCCAGGTTCCATAAACGTCTGTGTGACTGAGAAGAAGCGGCAGCCACGGTGGCACCTGCCCAGTGCATCATGCTGGTACAGAGTGGGGGCGCTTTCAGTAGTCTTAGTAGCTAAGGAATTTTATTCAAATGTTTTTTGAGAAAGAACTTGACTTTATTAAGGGGAATAACCTCTTATGGAACCAGGGCAAAATACAATTTTGATGCTTTTTCAATCAACAAATTCTAAAGTAATGAAATCAAATCACAGAACTTTAGAGCCCAAAGTAATTTTAACACTTACAGTGTGGAGAAGTGGCACAATTGCATTTGCTAAATTGAGTGGAATCTCCTTGAAGAGCTTACTTCTCAATTAAGAAACTTCCTACTGATCTGGGCTGCATCCACTCTGCGTCCTGAACACATTCACAGTTCCATCTATGGGGAGGGCCACTCGGAACCACCCTAATCAAATGCCAAAGAAGGTACCTGCCAGGTGTATCTGTAAAATACACAGCTAAGTCAGTCTTTAAAAATATAACTCTTCTAATATGCCTTTGCTAGGATTGAAAACCCAAAGAAGATGCGGTATTAAGCTTATATAACCATTATCCACAGAAATAGACATGCACAAAGAATATGCTCATAGGTCCCTGTTACTGGTGAATTAAATCTGAATTTCTGGAGAAAACAAGAAGATCAAAAGAAGTTTAAATTAGATTTTGAACCTAAACTACAGAGAAGCCCTGTGGCGTGAAGGCCCCACGCCAATGGCTCTAACTTGATTCTATAGGGAATCAATGCATAGAGAGGACGAAATAGAGACTAATGCATAATTCCAGGGGAGAATGAAATTCCATTTTCAAGCCCTTGAAATGCAGTCAGTTCTTACAGAAAAGGAAAAGAAAACAGTGGTGTAAGTAAGACAGAGGATGGCAGCATTTTCCCTGTGCAGTTTAATGCAAAGGGATGCAGATATAGGGCTGCAGTAAGGAGAAGATGCTGGGGCTTCTGCTCTGTGTCAAACCTAAACAGATCCACGTCCAGCTCTGCCACATGCCAGGAGGCCCAGCCTCCCTGTCCTTCTGCCTCCCCAGCTATAAAATAAAAAATAGTAATAGAACCAACGCACAAGGTCACGTGACTGAATGTATGTGCAGCCCTCAGGACCGTGCCTGGGCATAGGGAGAACTCAGTGTCACTCAGCTACTTCCCCTCCCCCCTCCCCCCCCTCCTCTCCCCCTCTCCCCCTCCTGCTGCTCTTTCCTTCTTTTTCTTATGTTTTCCATGAAAATATGGGGCAAGTATGCTTCTGATTAGAAGTATGCATCATTTTTAATTTAATATTGCAAATATGCAACCAGCAATACTTCAGATGGAAATAAAACGTGTCTTTATACTGGATCTTCTGAGTTTTTGTCTTCAACCATTTACAATGGTCAACTAAGCTGCAATTTGCGAAGTGACTTGCTCTGATAAGGTATCATTAACTTCGATTCAATTTTTTCACGTGTTCTCTTCTCCAAAGTATTTCGATAGATTAAAATTTCTACTCAAACTTAAGGGCTCATCAAAGTGCCGCAATCAAATAACTAGGCAGAAACTTTAGAAGGCTCTACCTAGAGCTA
This sequence comes from Myrmecophaga tridactyla, assembly GCA_004026745.1. NCBI lineage: Eukaryota > Metazoa > Chordata > Mammalia > Pilosa > Myrmecophagidae > Myrmecophaga > Myrmecophaga tridactyla. The sequence continues at coordinate 19,387 of PVIY010033123.1, read as the reverse complement.
ATCTAAATATATCAGGAAACACGAGGTGCAATTGAAGGTTCATTCAGAGAGTCTGAGCAGATTGTGACTCAGTTTGTGTCCTGCAAATGAGAAACCCTATTGTGCAACTCTGCTGTCCAGCTGCTCAGAAGCGTTTTAACTTTCATATCAAAGATGAAGGAAAATCTCCTAGAAAGTGAATGTGTAATCAAGTCAGCTCTGGATTCCACTAAGAAAATCAGCTACTTTTGCCCAAAGAAATGTCCCAGCCACTCAGGGACAAGGTAACCCTATACCTAAAAGAGATGCAAGCAGAGGCTGAGCCTTTGGCTTCTAGCTGCATGTTGACTTTGCAAAACATCCCCCTCTTTTCCAGATTAGAACAGAATTATAGATTAAAATGCTTTTCAGAACTGCCAGCTAAATCAAGAAAATTAATCAAGAAATAAAACATGCTAAATGTGTTCGTTTTCAGCAATTGCTGCAATAAGGATACATATCACTTTACAAAATATTATTAGCTTCAATTTCTTGAAGAAATCATTCTCAAGAAATGTTAGAAAGCAATTAAATAAGGTATACTGGTATGCTTTTTTAATTATTACCTCAATCTTACAAAAGTATTAAGCCAAAGGGGGAAGATGATTCTGAATTTTGTTTTCAACATGCCTAATTAACTAATGAGGCAGGATTTAAACTGGCAATTCTTCCTGCACCTCGATATTCCGTAAAATAAAAAGCAGTGGCAGCATACTCTTTTTTGAAGGTGCTGTAAAAAGTAACATGTGTTTTCAACTAAGTACTTAATAATGCACGTTTACCTTAATACAAATCAGGTGGGACAGTTCAAAGTGTACCAAAGAGCTGCAGTGTATAGGCAGAGTTGATGTTTTACTGTGATATTTTTGGAATTCTGGTGGACACCTGCTGCCTATCAATTATATGAAAATCATCTGAAATTCCAACTGTAGAATTTCCCCAAAAAATAAATAAATAAAAATAGCAATCCTATGTCTAAACCTTGGAATTTACCTAGCTTGGTTCCTCAGCATCAAAGGTCATTCTAATGTACTTAAGAGAATCTCCAGTGTCTTATGATTTCTTACTGCACTAAGCAAAAGCAAGGGTTTTCCTTTGGAGAACTGGTAATACTCTAGAGAGCTATTCTCAAAGGGCATCCTACAGAAATCAGGCTCATGAGATGCTTCTTCCCAAGGGTTTTATGACCCAAACAGTGGAGAAAGTAAAGGTGCCAGATCCTCAGCACCAGGCTGAGACTCTTTAGAATGCACCTTAGCAGAAGGCCAGGACTTTGTCCAGCATCCTTCCCCCCTTCGCCCCAGGCCTTGCTGGAGTGGGCATTTGGCAGGAAGGAGGAAGGCAAGAGGAAGGAAGGAAAGGAGGAAGGAACAAAGGCAGGCTTTGAACGGTTCTTTAGCAAAACATCCCCTTTAATTCTTTCACTCCAAATATCTGATGACACCTCTTTAATGACAGAACCCTTTGAATTTTCTGTTAGCAGTTTGGAGTACTTTAGGGATACAACAAAAACATGGAGACTAATACAGCAAACGCACACATAACCAGTGTCCAATTAAGAATTCCACGTAGCAAATACGACAGAAGGCTCTTGGGGCTTCATCCCCCACTCCATTCTCCGCGTACCCCAACCTCCCCCCAAGACGAGGTGGCTGCACCCCAGGGACCTGCCCCCCCAGCACCTTTGCCATTCCACTCGGAGGACCATCACCACGGATGGCTGAGACCCCTTCAAACTCTAAGATCTAAACTTATTTCTACCCAGTGTGCAGTTTGCAAACTATCATCTCTAAACACACCCACTTTCTCCAGTAATACCCACTAAGAAATGAATGAAATAAAACTCTGCAATATAGAAGCAAGGCAATGGGCAACTGCTGTAATAAGGATATTTATGTAAAGGCTAAACAGCTTCTCTTTCAAATGCACTGATCAGAAATTTGAAGATAAAGATATATATATATATATATAAATCGTTCTAAAAAAATTTCAGTACCCTTATACTATTTCTAAACTGTCTTTAAAAACTATCAGTATGCCACTAACTAGACATTCTATTCTTTTGAATGCTTGATTTTTGTGTTCTGCTTCATAAAACAGATAAAGAAGCCCAGCGTACCATATCCCCACACTTACAGCTATAGTTCTTCAATTTTATAGAGAGATGATGCTGAGCAACCAGTCAGCAACACATACAGCAGAAGGGCGGCACAGCAAAACATGTGCATGGATTTTCTGCTTTATAATTGGTAGCGGAGGTCATGCCGCTTTGTAGACAAACATAAAGAAAAGGATTTCTTTCCATTATTGAAACCATTTCATTCTCCTTTTCAAGCCAGTCCACCAAATCCCTCTCCTTCCAAATACCCACAGGGAACACGATGAGAACCCACACTCTATATCTAGAGCCCCCTAAGTCCCTTCTCATATTTGAACGAATGAAATGGATTGGTATCTGAAATGGTTTATAAAGCGAAGTGTCGATTCTTACCTCCGTTGTCTTTTAGGTGTAGTGCTATCTTGGTATCATCTGGAAGAGAAATTCAAACTTAGTACAACAGGAAAAAATGGTCAAATTTGCATAAATCTCATGATCAGTAATTCTTTACTCATGGCCTGAACTGTGATATGAAGGTTTCAGTATTTTATAGGGCTCATTTCTAGTGTGTGAGACCAAGCAGTGGCCTTACATGATGCAGGACTAAAATTCTCACTTGCGATCACGAGACCAGGAATTTCATAAACGAGTGCACAATTGCTAAGATTTGTGAGGGAAGCAAACATGCGGCCATATTCATTTCAACATGCGGCCATATTCATTCATTTCAAAAATCAAGAAATTTCCATGTTAATTGGAGCAGTAAAAATCTGTCAATATTTACAACTTTAATATCAAAAGTTAAATATTTATGTTTAATGCTGACAAACAGAACCAAAATTATCTATGGAAAGATCTCATCCTTCTCAGACAAAATGTGAGATGTACTCTATTTTTTATATCAGTAGCTATATTTCGTCCTAGAGAGTAGGATTGGAAGTGTAGGAATATTTTCACGAGCATTAATAAAATAATGTGCATTAAAATATAAAACTGTTTCTAAAAGTAATGAAATGCCTTCGGCAGCTGCCCTCCAGCTCACTTTATTTCAGTTAACTTTTAATGCTCAGTGATATTTCAATTACAAGCAAAAGCTTCAAATTTCAAGTTCAAATGAGACCAATGACCATGAACGAAAGGACCATTCCACCCCCGACCTCTCCCTCTCTCCCACTCGAGCCGCGCTGCTGCACACCCCACCTTGTGGCACCATCGGGCACCCCTCCAGGAGCCCCCAGCCTGGAAGGTGGCAGACACTGGCTGCTATCACACCCTCCCTCTAGCTGTGCCCGGGCCTCCAAGCTCTCTTGTATTTTCCCTTCCCTAGTGCAGGAAATATTTTCTAGGACCATTTCTGGCACGCCCAGTGCCTGTCAATAGATTTGGCCCACGATGCTTTCTTGACTGTAATTCAGGAAAACCTTAGAATTGCATATAGCTAGAATGACTTATTATTCAGAATCTGACACTGTGGGCATTTCGCATGCATTCTGCCTTTCTGTCCTGCGACAAAAATGCTGAATTTGTTTTCTGCAGTTTAGCAGCCTCGGGAGAAGACTCTACTTCTTCTCAAGCCAGAACTGATCTTGAAAGCCAAGTCTGAATAAAAAGCTCAGGGCATCAGAACAAACCTAGCACTCTGATTCCATGATAATTGTGTCTTTTCCCCTAAGAAATCCCTTAGAAATTCAGTTCATCAAAAACGACTTTCCCTCTAGAGAGCTAGTCTGCTGCACATCAGTACGGTCGTTCGCCCTCCCAAGGAAAAGGCAAAATGGCCTCTGGCCACCTTCGGTGGGCAGGCTGCTGGGCAGGCTGCTGGGCAGCGGGGCGGTGGCGGTGGTGGCCCGCGTCGTGGTGGCCAGGCTGCTGGACTCCGCGCGCGTCGTCCTGGCGCTGGTGGACAGAGACGCTTCGCCTGGCTCGCCGGCCTCGCACAGCTTCTCTTTTGACTAGAGACAGGCACAAAAAGGGAAACAGTTTAGGGCTAATCATATATGTTTTTTTTAAAAACTACACCAAGGACGTTGAGCTGTAAAGCAGAGAAGGCTCTCAGGAATAAGGAATACATTATTTTTGTACAGGGCTGCCTTTGTAGAGTTTACTAATTTACAAGGTCTATAAAACAGGCAAGGGAAAACAATTGAGTGTGTCAAAGCATTTCCACTTTAGATTTTCAGTTTTCATTTTCTGCTGTCACCCTTTCCTATTACTGCTTATTTTGCCCTAAAATTTATAAAAGACATGATATCAAAAAGGGAAAAGTTCATACGCAAATAAAAATATGTGCCTGTAGAGAAGGCTTAAAACATGCTTAAGTATCTGAGGATAAACCGCATTTTCATTGTATTAAACTGAAAAAAAATGCTACGTCCTAAATTTTGGTAACTGCTCCATGCTATCTTATTGTTTCAAAATGATTGACCACAGGTCAAAGGCGTAGGCAACCTTTGTATTCTTACATGAAGCAGTGCAAACTGCAGAAGCAATGGACTGAAGCTTGTCCATGCCATCTCTTGGTCTGCCTGCCCCCAATGAGTTTTCCTGGGACACTGGGGGTCACAGGGTATTTTTCAGTTAAAGCCAATAAAAATAAATCGTAGTTTTTAGTAGCAATCTCCAAGACCCACACTTCCACAGCTTAGTGACTGGTGCTTAATCCCAGTTCTCTGTGCTTGGTGGCACCCATCTCCGTCAGGGCTGAGCAGTAAAAGACTGTTCCTCACAAATACGGAACTCATCCTGCATTGGAAAATTATTGTTAAACACCTTTCTTACACTTCTCTTGTCAATAGGATGTCCTATGCCTTTCTCCCTTCATGGGGAATTCCTGAAGCAGCTTCATTTTTATTAGTTGGATAGGATAGAGGTTTTTTTGCTATTTCCAGCCCCGACATCTTAGGGGCCCATTTAGTCCTGGGGTCCCTGTGTCTTTGCAGCCTCAGTGCTCTAACGACCACCCTACCTGGACCCCATGGTGTCACCATCCCCACAATTTGATGGGAAATGCTTTAGGTCTGAAATTGTAAATTCAGTTACCCTATTTTGAGTCTATCCATGTTCTTATTCATTCAATTCTTATTCTTGGACTGTAGAAAACTCAACTACAAAGGTTTCCTTCCATTGGTCTCCGATTTTGTTTTTCCCTTCACTGCATCTTTCTATTCAACAGCCTCAAGCATATTGCCCTGTCTTGGTTTTTTGCCCTATATCTTCTTGGAAAATTCCCAATCCTGAATGTAATAAAGATCTGTCTTCTCCCATCTGCTCCCAGCCCAGCCACAATGGAGAAGACTCACCAGTCCTCTCGGGGACGTCTGCAAATGTGTTCCCGTCTCTTCAGCTGGACCCCGTGCTGCTTGCCAGCTGGCTCCCTGGCTTGGCCATCAGCCTCGGGAGCTTCTCCATCCCTCTTCACCCTCCTCAAAACTTCAGTCCTATAACTCGTCTCCCCAGCTTACCCCAGGGTCTCACCTTTTATTTCCTCCATAGAAGGAAGTTGTTGGCCAGAATTCTCTCAATTTCTTCATGCTCACTTGAATCTATACTTATCCTGCCCCCTTCCCTTTTGAAATAACGGGGAGGTGTGACCCCATGATTTGCAGCTCTCCTCTCAATCTGTTCTCCGACCCAGTCCCATCCCATCATCTCAGGAGTTGCTAGCGTTCTTGTTTGAGCACATCCTTTCCCTTCAATGCTCTGCCTCTGAGGCCCTGGGACCTGAGGCAGCTGCTGGCTTACAGCTCTGGCCCACTGCCCGCCACAGGCACCCTGCCTGGGAGCTGCTCTGCTCTGTCTCAGGCGCTCCTCCAAGAGTTGGAAAGCACTGGTCTGTACAGACCAGACCCCCTCCAGCTCGCCTGACCCCTGCCTTCCCCGCCTGCACTGCCCTGCCTCACTCCAGTGTCGCCAAGAGCACCCCATGCCCGAAGCTGCAGGACAAACAGCTGACTACTGGCCCCCTGGGTGCTGGGACACGTGCTCTCATCACTTTTCTGACACTTCTTTGGAAAAACCCTCTTTCTCCTTTCCCTTTTGTTTCTATCACTCAAGTTTTGGTGGTTTCTTTTTTCTTTTTTAGTATTTCCCTCTACCCAATTTATTTTAACATTTGTTACCCCTATTAATTATTTATTTTTAATCCATATGTTTTACTCATCTGTCCATACTGTAGATGAAAGGAGCATCAGACACAAGGTTTTCACATTCACACAGTCACATTGTGAAAGCTATATCATTATACAATCATCTTCAAGAAACATGGCTACTGGAACACAGCTCTACATTTTCAGGCACTTCCCTCCAGCCTCTCCAATACAGCTTAAATAAAAAAAGGGTTATCTATATAATACGTAAGAATAACTTCCAGGATAACCTTTTGACTCTATTTGGAATCTCTCAGCCACTGACACTTTATTTTGTCTCATTTCTCTTTCCACTTTCAGTCGAGAAGGTTTTCTCAATCCCTTGATGCTGAGTCCCAACTCATTCTAGGATTTCTGTCCCACGTTGCCAGGAAGGTCCACACCCCTGGGAGTCATGTCCCATGTAGAGAGGGGGAGGGCAGTGAGTTCACTTGCCATGTTGGCTGAGAGAGAGGCCACATCTGAGCAACAAAAGAGGTTCCCTGGGGCTGACTCTTTAGGCCTAATTGTAAGCAGGCTAAGCCTATCCTTTGTGGGGATATTTTTCATATGAACAAACCCCAAGATTGAGGGTTTGGCATACTGATTTTGTTGTTTCACTGCTTGTGAGAATATCAGGCCTTCTCCAAATGGGGAAGCTGAATTTTCCCCCTTTCTCATTATTTCCCAAAGGGTCTTTGTAAATAGTTTTTAATTCATTGTTCAAATCACTCTGGGATTTATCGAGGCATCACTCTGGACAAACCTACAAAGATCTCATGCCCTACTCAAGGTTCCATGTGCTTATGGTATTCAATTAAACTGCCCATATAAGTTGTATTAGGAGATGCACTAGTCAAAATATAAATTTTGCTCCAAATAAACATTTTTTGCTTTAATCTCACACATAAATTAAAATTTAAAAATATGAATTACCATCTATTTTCAATACTCTGTAATATTGACATTCCTTTGTTCTTCCTCATGCAAAAACAGTTTTTAATTTGTGAATTTAGTCACTATCATTGTACACTGTAGGCATTCCTAGATTATACATCTCAGTCTTTATTGTCTATCTTTCCTTCTGATTTCATTTGTGCCCCCAGCCCTCCTCCCTCTATCATTCTCACATTCAGCTTCATTCAGTGTACTAACATTATTGTATTACAGTTAGGCAGTATTGTGCTATCCATTTCTGAATTTTTAGAATAAGTTCCATTGTACAATCTGTATCCCTTCAGCTCCAATTACTCAATATCTACCCTATTTCTATCTCCTGATGACCTCTGTTCTTAACTGAAATCCTCCACGTTCATTCATTAATGTTAGTTCATATCAGTGAGACCATACAGTATTTGTCCTTTTGTTTCTGGCTAATCTCACTCAGCATAATGTCCTCAAGGTCCATCCACATTGTTACATACTTCGTGACTTTATTCTGTCTTACAGCTGTGTAATATTCCATTGTATGTATATACCACAACTTGTTTAGTCACTCATCTGTTGATAGACATTTGAGCTGTTTCTATCTCTTGGCAAATGTAAATAATGCTGCTATAAACACTGGTGTGCAAATGTCCATTTGTGTTCTTGCCCTCATGTCCTCTGAGTAGATACCTAGCAATGGTGTTGCCGGATCATATGACAATTCTATACTTAGCTTCCTGAGGGACTGCCAAACTGCCTTCCACAGCAGTTGTACCATTTTACATTCCCACCAACAGTGGATAAGTGTGCCTCTTTCTCCACATCCTCTGCCGTACTTGTTATTTTGTTTTATTGATAATGGCCATTCTGGTGGGTATGAGATGATATCTCACTTTGGTTTTGATTTGCATTTCCCTAATAGCCAGGGAAGTTCAGCATCTTTTCATGTGCCTTTTAATCATTTGTATTTCCTCTTCTGAGAAGTGTCTGTTCATGTCTTTTGCCCATTTTGTAATTAGGTTGTTTGTCTTTTTGTAGTTGAGTTCAACAATCTCTCTATATATTCTGGATACCAGATCCTTATCTGATATATTGTTTCCAAATATTGACTCCCATTGTGTAGGCTGTCTTTTTACTTTCTTGACAAAGTTGTTTGGTGCACAAAAGTGTTTAATTTTGAGGAGTTCCCATTTATCTATTTCTTTCTTCAATGCTTGTGCTTTGGGTGTAAGATCTAGGAAACCACCTCCTATTATAAGATTTATAAGATATTTCTCTACATTTTCTTCTAAAAGTTCTATTGGCTTAGGTCTAATGTTTAGGTTTTGATCCATTTTGAGTTAATTTCTGTATAGGGTGTGAGATATGATCCTCTTCATTCTTTTGCATATGGATATCCAGTTCTCTAGGTACCATTTATTGAAGAGACTGTTCTGTCCCAGGTAAATTGGCTTAACTGCCTTATCAAAGATCAGTTATCCATACTGAGAGGGTCTATATCTAAACACTGTATTCTATTTCATTGGTCAGTATATCTATCTTTATACCAGTACCATGCTGTTTTGACCACTATAGCTTCACAATATGCCTTAAAGTCAGGTAGTGTGAGACCTCTGACTTCAGTTTTCTTTCTCAGGTTATTTTTAACTTTTTGGGGCACCCTGCCCTTCCAGATAAATTTGGTTTCTGGTTTTTCTATTTCTGAAAAGTAAGTTTTGGGGGATTTTAATTGGTATTGCATTAAATCTAAAAGTCAATTTTAGGTAGAATTGACATCTTAACTATATTTAGTCTTCCAATCCATGTACATGGTATGCCCTTCCATTTATTTAGGTCTTCTGTGATTTCTTTTAGCAATTTCTTGTAGTTTTCTTTGCATTGGTCTTTTGTATTCTTAGTTAAATTTATTCCTAAGTATTTTATTCTTTTGGTTGCAATTGTAAATGGAATTTTTTTCTTGATTTCCCTCTTAGATTGCTCATTACTAGTGCATAGAAACACTGAAGATTTTTGAGTGCTGATCTTGTAACCTGCCACTTTGCTGTACTCATTTATTAGCTCTAGTAGTTTTGCTGTGGATTTTTTGGGGTTTTCGACATATAGTATCATATTATCTGCCAACAGTGAGAGTTTTACTTCTTCCTTTCCAATTTTGATGCCTTGTATCTCTTTTTCTTGTCTAATTGCTCTGGCTAGAACTTCCAATGCAATGCTGAATAACACTGGTGACAATGGACATCCTTGTCTTGCTCCTGATCTTAGGGGAAAAGTTTTCAGTTTTCCCCATTGAGGATGTTAGCAGCGGGTCTTTCATATATTCCCTTTATCATGTTAAGGAAGTTCCTTTCTATTCGTACCCTTTGAAGTGTTTTCAACAAGAAAGGATATTGGATTTTGTCAAATTCCTTTTCTACATCAATCAAGATGATCATGTGGTTTTTCTGCTTTGCTTTGTTGATATGGTGTATTACATTAATTGATTTTCTTATGTTGAACCGTCCTTGCATACCTGGAATGAATCCTACTTGATCATGGTGTATAATTATTTTAATGAGCTGCTAGATTCGATTTGCAAGAATTTTGTTGAGGATTTTTGCATCTATATTCACTAGAGAGATTGGTCTGTGATTTCCTTTTCTTGTAGTATCTTTGTTTGGCTTTGGTATGAGGGTGATGTTGGCTTCATAGAATGAGTTAAGTAGCCTTTCCTCCTCTTCAAGTTTTTTGAAGAGTTTGAGCAGGATTGGTACTAATTCTTTCTTGAATGTTTGGCAGAATTCACTTGTGAAGCCATCTGGTCCAGGACTTTTCTTTTTTGGGAGCTTCTTAATGACTAATTCAATTTCTTTACTTGTGATTGGTTTGTTGAGGTCGTCTATTTCTTCTTGAGTCAATGTTGGTTGTTCATGCCTTTCTAGGAAGTTGTCTAGTTCATCTACATTGTCTAGTTTATTAGCATAAAGGTGTTCATAGTATCCTCTCATTACCTCCTTTATTTCTTCAGGGTCAGTGGTTATTTCTCCTCTTCCATTTCTGATTTTATTTATTTGTATTGAATTTCTCATAGAACCAACTTTTGGTTTTGTTGATTTCATCAATTGTTTTCAAGTTCTCAATTTCATTTATTTCTGCTCTAATCTTCATTATTTCTTTCCTTTTACTTGCTTTGGGGCTAGTTTGCTGTTCTTTCTCTAGTTCTTCCAAGTGAACAGTTAATTCCTCAATTTTTGCTCTTTCTTCTTTTTTTGATATAGGCATTTAGAGTAATAAATTTCCCTCTTAGCACTGCTTTTGTTGCATCCCATAAATTTTGATATGTTGTTTTCTCATTTTCATTTGCCTCAAGTTATTTACTGATTTCTCTTGTAATTTCTTCCTTCACCCACTGGTTGTTTAAGAGTGTGTTGTTGAGCTTCCATATATTTGTGACTTTTCTGGCCCTCTGCCTATTATTGATTTCCAGCTTCATTCTTTATGGTCTGAGAAAGTGTTTTGCATGATTTCAACCTTTTTAAATTTATTGAGACCCAGCATATGGTCTATCCTTGAGAATGATCCATGAGCACTTGAGAAAAAGGCGTATCCTGCTGTTGTGGGGTGTAATGTTCTATAAATGTCTGTTAAGTCTACTTCATTTATTCTATTATTCAAATTCTTTGTTTCTTTATTGATCCTCTGTCTAGATGCTCTGCCCATTGATGAGGGTGGGGAACTGAAGTCTCCAACTATTATGTAGTTGTGTCTACTTCTCTTTTCAGTGTTTGCCTCATGTATTTTTTGAGCACTCTGGCTTGGTGCATAAATAGTTGTGATTGTTATGTCTTCATTTTGAATTGTTCCTTTTATTAATACATAGTGTTCTTCTTTGTCTCTTTTAATTGTTTTACATTCGAAGTCTAATTTGTTGGATATTAGTATAGCTACTCCTGCTCTTTTCTGATTGTTGTTTGCATGAAATATCTTTTCCCAACCCTTCACTTTCAACCTATGTTTATCCTGGGGTCTATGCATCTCCTGTAGAAAGCAAATAGATGGGTCCTGTTTTTTTAATCCATTCTGCCAGTTTATGTCTTTTGATTGGGGAGTTTAATTCATTAATATTTAGTGTTATTACTGTAAGGGTAGTATTTTCTTCTACCATTTTGCCTTTTGGACTTTATATATCATATCTAATTTGCTTCTTTTTACCTTTACTGATAGTCTTCATTTCTATACTCTTCTCCACACCTCTCTCTCTCTTGTCTTTTCCTATCTGTCTCTAGGGCTCCCTTTAGTATTCGTCACAGAGCTGGTCTCTTAGTCACAAATTCTCTCAGTGATTTTTTGTCTGAAAATGTTTTATTTCTCCCTCATTTTTGAAGGACAATTTTGATGGATATAGAATTCTTGGTTGGCAGTTTTCTCTCCTAGTATCTTAAATATATCATACCACTGTCTTCTCGCCTCCATGGTTTCTGTTGAGAAATCTATGCATAGTCTCATCGGGCTTCCTTTATATGTGATGGATTGCTTTTCACTTGCTGCTTTCAAAATTCTCTTTCTCTTTGACATCTGACATTCTTATTTGTAAGTGTCTTGGAGAAAGTCTATTTGGATTTATTCTGTTTGGGGTACACTGCACTTCTGGGATCTGTAAATTTAAGTCTGTCTTAAGAGGTGGGAGCTAATTTCCTCCATTAGTTCTCCTCCTTTTCCATGTTCTTCTCCTTCTGGGACACTCACAACAAGTACATTCATGTGCTTCATGTTGTCATTCAGTTCCCTGAGTCCCTGCTCATATTTTTCCATTCTTTTCCCTATATTTTCTTTTGCTTGTCAGATTTGAATGTCCTGTCCTCCAGTTCACTAATCCTATCTTCTGCCTCTTGAAATTTAACATTGTAGGTTTCCATTGTTTTTCATTTCTTCTACTGTGCCTTTCATTTCCACAAGTTCTGTGATTTGTTTTTTCAGACTTTCAATTTCTTCTTTTTGTTTGTCCTTTGCCTTCTTTATATCCGCCCTCAATTCATTGATTTGATTTTTGATGAGGTTTTCCATGTCTGTTCAAAGATCCTGAGTTAATTGTTTCAACTCTTGTATCTCATTTGAATTGTTGGCTTGGTCCTTTGAGTCATATCTTCAATTTTCCTGGTATGATTTATCATTTTTTGCTGGCATCTAGGCATTTCATTTCCTTAATTACTTTATTCTGTGGATTGTTTTCACTTTTTTTTAACTAGAATTTTCTTGCTGAATGACTTTATTTCTCTCTGTTCTTTGATATTCAGTTCAGCTTATTCTAGACCTCTAGCTTAGGTTTTGTTTAACAGATCATAATTTTTCAGTTCTTGTTTTCTTGTTTCTTGCCCTGCCTATATGGGGCCTTTTTTCACCCTTAGGAGGGTCTACTTAGGAATTATAGACCCCAGTTAGATTTTCCCAGACCAAACTGGCTTCCTCTCAGGAGGAAAGAGTCACCTGCATCGGTTTTCTCGGAGGGTGAGACCCAGCAGGTTGAAAGATTTTCCTGTGAAGTCTTTGGACTCTGTTTTTCTTATTCTGCCCAGTATGTGGCACTTGTCTGCCTGCTGGTCCCACCAGCATAAGGTGATGTGGCACCTTTAACTTCATCAGACTCTCCCTGCTGGGGGGTGGTTGAAACAGAGGAGAGTTGGTAGGCTGGCTTTAATTGCTTCAGTTTTCCAGACCCTAGGTTCTGATTTCCTTGAGGGAGGGATTCCACCTGAGTTGGGCCCCACCCCTCTCCTGGGGAAGGCACAGCCTCCAGGAAATTACTTTCTTTCACCTGGCCAGCCTCTTTGCCTCTCAGACAAGCTTAAATCTGCTCTTAACTGGGGTAGCTGGAGCCTGAGAAGCCTTGCAGTTATATGCAAAGAGTAGTCAAGTCATAGAAACACAGCCACAAAAAAAGAAAAGAAAAAAAACATGTTTTTCACTGCAGGACCCCTGTTCCTCAGGTTTGCCAATGAAGAACATGAGTTGGTATGTTGCTCTGCATATCTCTGGGTCCTGTGTATCCCCTCCTTTCCTTTAGGGCCCAGACCTTTCCAATCCATGAAAACCTCTGTTTTTTTTGTTTTTTTTTTCTTTTTCCATCAGCCCTGCCCACTCTCAGGGCAAAACCAGCAACCTCAGCTTTTCCTTGGGGTTTAGCTGAGCTGGGGGCCTATTTTTAGTAGTCAGAATTTGTTAATTAATTCCACAATTGGATCTTGGTTGTGCTCAGCCCCTGCTGTTAGTAAAGTCCCTTTCCTAACCAGCCTTGGAACCAGCCTGTTGGGGAGGGGTGCTGGCCTCCGGGACTTGGGGATTCTATGCAGGCTCGCAGCTGGTCCGGCTTCTCCAGACTCGGGTAATCTGTGTGTCCGGTCACTGATGTGGCCCCAGCAGTCATCTGTACTGTCCCTGGCTATTTCCTAGCTGCTCTGGAGGACGAACTAAATCCTACTCTTCACTACACCGCCATCTCGGATTGAGTCCATTTTGGTGGTTTCTGGACCTCTCTTCATGGTCATCTCTTCACCGCATGCATTCTCAATGGGTAATCCCCTCCACACTCACAACTTCACTTAACATCTTCATTCAGCTATTCTTAAACCAGTAACGCCAGTCCGTGCTAGTCTCCTGAATTTCAGGCCCAAACATCCATCTTCTGACTTCACACACGGATGTGAAAGACCTCTCAAACCCACTGAGTATAAAACAAAGTTTACTACACATTATCCATGCACATGCTGTCCCTTTTTCCTGTGCTCAAAGAACCGTGCTGCAAAACATCCCAGTGTTTGCAGAAGAATCCTGTACTTGGGCTTTTGTTTTTGTTTTGGCAGTAAAAGAAGACTAGTGAATCTGAAGGGCCCTTCTGCCACACAACGTATAGATTCTGGATGAAATATGAATTTTAAAGCATTACTAGGAGTAAGGAAAATCTTCAAAGTGCCCTTTCATTGTCTCCTACCCAAACCAAATCACAGCAAAAGCCATATACTAAAAACAGGAGCAGTAACAGTAAGTAAATTTAAAAAATAAGAAGGTTTTGCCCTGAGAACAAATGCTGAATCAACACTGCTCTTGCACCAAGAACAGATGGGGAGATAAATCTGGCTGTCCCCCCACATTAAGAACAGATGGGGAGATATTTCTGGCTGTCCACCCCCACATTAAGCCAGAGACTCTTGAGAAAAGCCAAAGTGTTCCTTCTTTCATGATATCCCTCAAACCTCTCAAATTCCCATCATCAAAACTTTTTTGGTGGTAAGCATCAACTATTTAAGTCTAAAGATATCCATGGAATAAATATGCACTTCTCATTGAAGGGAACAAAAAGAAATATCAAAAGCAAAAGAGCACCCTGGCCAATGGTTAGCGAAACCAATAGACTTAACTACCAAAAATTTTAGATGTTGGAGTTATCCAATACGGAAAATGTAAAAATGGCATATTAAATATTCGTAAAATCTGAAAAAATGAACCAATAATATGTGGCTATAAAAAGAACAGTGATTTTTAAAAGCATCAAATTTAAATTTTAGAAATGAAAAATATATTTATTGAAATTACTAATTTAATGGATTGGCTAAATACCATATTAAACAAGTTGGGAGAGGATTAATGAGCTGGAAAACAGATCTGAAGAAATTCCCTAGATGCAGCATAGAGATATAAGAAGAAAGATTATATGTAAGAAAGGTTAAAAGATACAGGAGAAGGCCAACTCTGTCTACAAAGACCTCCAAAAGAGAAAACAAAGAGCATGGAAGGGAGGCAGTGTTGAAGAAATTATGGCTAAGAATTCAAGAACTGAAGACCTTCACGAATCAAAAGCAAATAATCTCTAAATATGTATGGACGTACGTATCCATCTATCCATCCACCATCCATCTATCCATCCATCCATCCATCCATTCATGTGGCTGGATAAATCAGAAGAAGTTCATACGTAGACAAAGTTTAGAGAAATTGCAGAACACCAAAGAGAGAGGGAGAGAATCAGTCAGAAAGAAAGAACAAATAACATATATAGAAAAATTAATTGACAACAGAGTTCTAAAAAGCATCAGAAGTCAGAAGAAAGTGGAATAATACATTTAGGTGTCTAATTAGATGCAACTATCAACATATAACTCTCATAAAACTATGTTTTAAAAATGAGAATGAAATAAAGATGTCTTCAGATAAACAAGTATTGATAGAATTCACCACCAAAGGCTTTCACTAATATAAGGAGATCCAATACATCTAGAGGAAATCGTCAAGGAAAAGGAATAAGACCAGAAGGAAGACATGAGAAGCAAGGAGAATGGTGAGCTTCCAAACAGATAAACATATGGTTAAGCCAAGCAAATATTGTCTGAATAACATAATAAAAACATTGTCTAATGTGTGGTATTAAGAAAGAAGTAAAATATCATACACCAATACCATTTCCTATATAAGAGGGTTGCTCAGAGTTAAAAGAGTTCTGAGGTCATTGTTTTATTCAGGAAAGAGAAATAGGTATGACTAATTTTAGATTTTTTTAAATTTAATATGCATGATGAAATTTAAAGACTAGCCATAAAATGTGTTATTTTGAAGCAGTGTAAGAGAATTAATACAGCAAAAATTAAATAACAAACACAACAAGAAATCTCATTTAATAATCAATTAAAAAATAAGAAAAGAGAAGTAAGACTTAGAAGCACAAAGTAAGATATTAGGAGCAAAGCCATACATAAATTCACTTAGTTAAAAATTAGAGATCACCTGTTTGGATAAACAAACTAAATCAGCTCAAAATGCTTAAAGCAAAATTTGATAGAATATGGAGAAATCAACAAATGCACCATCATAACTGAAGATTTCCACCTAAATAGAAAGTCCGGTGTACAACACATTTATTAGACTTGATACCCAGCCAATTAGAGCCACACTCTTCTCAAGTTCAGATCTACCCTTTACACAAAGCATCTATACATTATGATAGAAAAATGTTCCAACAATTTCAAAGACTATTATATAGGATATGTTCTCTGACAATTCAATTAGATTGGGCCTCAATAACAAGAAGGTAGTTAAAAAAATTCTCATACATTGTAATGTAAAAGAAGATATTTTAATAACAAGGTTCAAAGATGAAAATCCAAATAGAAATTAAACATAGGTAGAGCAGTAAAACGACAATGAAAATATGACAAAGAAAACCTTGTCGTAGAAAGCTTAATCCATAAATTCTGAGGGAAAATTACAACAATAAACACATACCTATTAGAGAAGAAGGAAGACTGAAAATGAATTTGAACTATGTCCAATTACAGAAATTTGTAAAAGGACAATGAATAAACACAGAGAGGGGAAGGCAGTAAATACTGAACAAAAAAAATAAACATGAATTAATGAGATAGAAAACAAAGTTGGTTCTCTGAGAGGACTAATAAAGTCAAAGTTAATTAAGAAAAGACATAAAAAATATTTAGAGCAGAAAAGAAGAAATCCATAGATTAAGTAGTACATCGAAAATAAATTTTATGAACAACTTTACATCCAAGAAATGGAAAAAGGATAAATTCCTGGGAAAATGTGATTTACTAAAAGTGACCAAGAAGAAATCAAAGCTTGAACTGCTCTGTAAATATTAAACATATTGAATCAATAGCTTGTCTTTCTAACAAGGAAACAAGTTCTGTCAATCTATCAAGGAACAATTAATTCTAAAGTCATAACTGGCATCTTAATAATGGGTCAAGGGGACTAGTCTGTGAGATCAACATAATCTTGATACCAGTACCCAACAAGGATAGAATGAAAAGGGAAAACTATAGGTCAACCTTCCATCTGAACACACAAGAAATACTAAGTGTTAAGTGGGATATTGTCAAGCTAAATAAAGAGAGTATAATAAAAAAATAATACATCGTAACTCAGTTGGCTTTATCCAAGAATGAAGTGACATAACATAAGAAGACCTGCAAATGTCATGCTAATCACCACATTAACAAAATTTTTTTAAACTAACAGATTTTAGTAAAGAAATACTAAATGGTCATTTCAGCATTACAGAAAAAGCATTTGAAAAAAATTAATGATAATTTATGAACATAAAAAAAAAAAATTGAGTGAACTAAGGCTAGAGAGAAATTTCCAAAACTGATAATGGGATTTCTACAAAAACCCGACAGCAAACATCTTTCTTAAGAGTGAGACACCACTCGACATTGCACAGGCTGTCCTCGTCAGGCTGGGAAGATAAGATAAGAAATAAAATGTATGATCCCAGACAGAAGAAACAAGCCTGCTGTTATTCAAAGATGACATGACTGTCTAAATAAAAAAGCAATTGCTGGACAAAGTATTAAAATTAAGAAGAGTATTTTAGTTTCTCACTTTGGTTGAACAGAACATAATTTATTGATCAATTGTGTTTCTATCAACAATGAGTTGGTATCCATAATAATAATAAATGAAACATTGTTTAAAGCAGCCACAGTAAGTTATAATCTATCAAAGATTAGGAAAATCCTAAAATTTTATTTAAAACATGAAAGAGATCTAAAGAAATGGAGAAATAAAGAATGCTTATGGATAAGATGATGATATTTTAAATATTTCTATTGCCCCAAGGTGATATAATTTATAATTCAATGTAATAGCAATAAAATATTAATAAAATTTATTTATTGATCGATTATAGAACTTGACAAGTTAATTCTAAAATGTATGTAGGCAAAAGCCCCCAAATGTTCAAAATATTTGTGAAGAAGTAAAACACTTGTCTCATAAAATATAAAGGTTTCTTATGAAACTATAACAATTAAGACAGCGTGCCATTGGCCCAAGTGCTGACAACGGGAGCGCTGCAAAAGAAGAACCTGACTCCCTGCCACAGTGAAAACTCCGTATAAGAGAACGAGCTTGCACAACATTGCCAGAAGGGAAGGATTTTAGAAATGGTGATTGGCATCTGTTAACCTAGGAAGGGGGTAAAGCTACACGAAATTGGATTCCTACCTCAGATGATGTACAGAAACCAATTCCAGACAGAACAAAGACTTTAATTGTGAAAGACAAAGCTTTAAGACATGTATAAGAAAATATATGACAATAATTCTTACGAAACTTGGCAGGAAAAATCTTTTTAAATAAGATGCATACACACATATATCTAACCATAAAGTAAAAGATTGATAAACTTGATGCATTGAGATGACTGCTCGCTAAATAATTTCATAGAGAAAATGAAAAAAGAACACAAAATCTGGGAGAAGATAAATGTGACTGGGGTACTAGATGGGCCAATATTGCATTAAAAATAAATAAAAGGTATAAATAGTGGAAGGAAGAAAGGAAATTTTCTCTTTTTTGCAGACGATGTAATCATTTACAGAGAAAATCACCAAAAGGCATATTTTAAAAATTAGTAAGAGCTTTGTGAGGTGGCTTCACATAAGGTCTATTGTATTCATTGAATATAACCAATAAAAGAAGTAGTGTTTAGACTATAAAGAAAAAGACAATAACCCAATAGGAAAATGAGAAAAAGACATGAGCATGAATTTGAAAGAAGAAGCAAAATAGAAGAAACCCAGACACCAGTAAAGTATATGAAAATGTTCAATTTGATTAATTATTAGATAAATGCAAAGTAAGTTCCCAATAAAATACCATTTTATCCCCACTGTGTTAACAGAGAAACAGAGAAAACTGACAATAACAGGGTTGTCAGGAATGTAGAATAGTAAAAATTCTCACATTTTGCGTGGCGTGTAAATTGGTAAACTGGAAACAATTTGGCATTGTCTTTCAAAACTGAACATTGACATAATACAAATATATGTGTTTATTTTTTAATGGAGAGAGGCAGGGCTGGGACACAGCAGGTACATGGAGCAACAGGGAGGGTTCTTATCTTAGACTGGGCCATGTGCTCATAGGCTTTCATTTTCTTGTGCTTTTAAGGACGTTTATGTAATAAAAATGTTAAAAGGACATTTAAAAACAAAAGGAAAGAAGAAAGAATAGGAAAAACAAAAAACCAAAACATTTCCATTTAAACCATGGCTTTTTGTCCCTTCCTCCCCCACCTTCCCACTAGCTTCTTTCTTAGTTACAGCTACAGTTAACTCATTGGTCTCAGCCTTGTGCTCCATTACCCCCCATAACCAAGGGTGATCCTTCTAAAAATCAATTTGGATCATTTCATCCCCTTGACTCAAACCCTCCGGATAAAGTCCTAGCTCCT
>PVIY010033122.1:0-28392 GCA_004026745.1 Myrmecophaga tridactyla | reverse complement strand
ATGATATTGTGAATTACTGATTATATATGTTGATGTTTTATTTGATTTCTTAATTTTTTAATTAATAAATAAATTTTTTTAAAAAGTTACCACCCACAATTGGGTGGGTCACATCTCTATGGAAACAAGCAGAAAGGTCCCAAACAGCAATACTGAATAAGGATGAAAAGACATGGCTTTTCTGGGGTACAGAAGATTCAAATCGGCATATGGGGTTAAAGCAAACTGTACCTTTACTAAATAATTCTTAGTTCATGGTTTCATAAACCATTATTTCATTTCTAGGATGGAATTTAGTTTAGAAAAAAAATACACAGATCACTTCCAGTTCTAAGACAAGCTGGAGTAGATGCTCAGTACAGCATAAAACTCTGACTATTATATATGAGACAAATTGAAAAGTAGAGAAAGAAGGTGAGGCATAAAAATTATTCAAAGAAATAATGGCTGAAAATTTCTCAAATTTGGCAAAAACCATAAACCACCAGATTCTAGGAGCTAAAAAAAACTACTCTGCTGGTTTGAAACTGCTATTGCATACTACAAAAAAAAAAAAAAAAAAATCTTTAATCCTGATTCAATATTGTTTGGATCTTTTTGATAGTTGTTTCCATGGAGATGTGACCCATAATTGGGTGGGGACTTTTGATTAAATGGTTTCCACAGAGATATGTTTCCACCCATTCAAAGTGGGTCACTTACTTAAGTCCTTTAAGAGAGAATCATTTTGGAAAAAGCTTCAGAGCCAACAAGAGACCCGCATGTTTGGCAAGGCAGAAAGTAAATGCCCCCAGGGAAGCTGTTTGAAACCAGAAGCCAGAGACCCCAACATATGCCAACCATATGCCTTCTCAGCAAACAGAGGTATTCTAGACCCATCAGCCTTTCTTGAGTCAAGGTATCTTTCTCTGGATGCCTTCATTTGGAAATTTTTACAGCTTCAGAACTGTAAACTTGCAACATAATAAATTCCCTTTTTACAAGCTTTACATTTCTGGCATGTTGTATTCTGGCAGATTTAACAAACCAAAAGAGATTTTGGTACCAGAGAAGTGGAGTGCTGTGATTTGCAAATACCAAATGTGTTGAAATGGCTTTCTAAATGGATAAGGGAAGATTTTGAAAGAATTGTGAGGAATTTGATAAAAACCTAGAAAGCTCTGAGGAGATTGTTGGTAGAAACGTAGACTCTAAAGACGTCTCAGATAAGGCCAGTGCTGGTTTGAAAGGATGTACAGACCCTAGAAAAGCCAGGTTTTAATCAAAATCCCATTTCATAAAGGCAGAATAATCCCTATTCAATACTGTATGTTTGAAACTGTAATGAGATCATCTCCCTGGAGACATGATTTAATCAAGAGTGGTTGTTAAACTGGATTAGGTGACATGTCTCCACCCATTTGGGTGGGTCTTGGTAAGTTTCTGGAGTCTTATAAAAGAGGAAACGTTTTGGAGAATGGGAGATTTGGAGAGAGCAGAGGATGTTACAGCACCACAAAGCAGAGAGTTCACGAGCCAGCGACCTTTGGAGATGAAGAAGGAAAACGCCTCCCAGGGAGCTTCATGAAACCAGAAGCCAGGAGAGAAAGCTAGCAGATGACGCTGTGTTTGCCATTTGCCCTTCCAGCTGAGAGAGAAACCCTGACTGCATTTGCCATGTGCCCTCTCACTTGAGAGAGAAACCCTGAATTTCATCAGCCTTCTTGAAGCAAGGTATCTTTCCCTGGATGGATACCTTTGATTGGACATTTCTATAGACTTAATTGGGACATTTTCTTGGCCTTAGAACTGTAAACTAATAACTTATTAAATTCCCCTTTTTAAAAGCCATTCCATTTCTGGTATATTGCATTCAGGCAGCTAGCAAACTACAACAAGGCCTTAGATAGAAATGAAGAATGTGTCATTGTAAACTGGAAGAAAGGCGGCCCCTGTTTTAAAGTGGCACGGAATGTGGCAAAATTTTGTACTGCTGTTGAATGGAAGGCAGACTTTAAAGGCAACAATCTGGGATAATTTCCTGAGGAAATTTCCAAACTATATGTGGAAAATGCAGCTGGTTTCTCCTTGCAGCTGATAGCAAAATGCAACAGGAAAGAGAGCTGAGAACTGAACTCTTAGGTATAAAGAAATCAGAAATTAATGATCTGGAAAATTCTGGGGTTCCAGAAAGAGAGACCCCAGTGAATAGGGCCCTACATGAGGATTTAACGAAACCTGGAAGCAGTCAGCCATTACAGGACAAGCGAGGATTGGAGATGGAATTATCTAGAAAGGATCTGTGGAAAGTTCTATTATCTGATGCTTATGATCCCTTCATACTGCACAGAAAACCAACAAGAGTGTTACAAGATCTGTATAAATGGAACCAATGCCAGTATGGACTAAAAGGAACAGAAAAGGGATAAATTTAAGGAAAACTGACTTCAGAGGCAGAACCATGGACGCTAAGGTCTGGAGCCAGGAAATCTCAGGACAGGAGAGTGGACCCTCCCATACGTGGAAAGGGCAAGGATGCCATGGAGGCAGAGTGTGGGCCTCATGCTTCGTTGTTCAAGAAGAGTTCAGTGCCCCAGGACTCAGAGAGGATAGTGCACATAAACTGGGGGCTGGGGAGAGCCTAGAGACCATCTCATTGTTCTGAGGAGTTTGAACATGTGCCCCAGAGTTGGCAAAGAGCCCGGGTGCTGCCCCAATGTTTGGAAAATGTGGAGATGAGAAAAAGGTGGACCTCTCCATGATCTCCCACGTTGAAACCCTCATCCTAGCATTCGCAGAGAGCAGGGCTCTGTGTAAGCTGCTTGAAACAGTGGGACTACTACTTCCTAAAGCCCTGAGGTTATATGCATCTCAGACTTTGAGATCTTAAAGGAGTTTGCCAGGTAGGTTTGCAGAGAGTCCAGTGACCCCTGTTCACCCTCTGGCAATAGGAACATGTATTCTATGACTGTCCCTTCTTTGTATGCTGGCAGCACATAACCTGTTCTGAGTTTTACAGGACCACAGCCAGAGGAGAATTCTGCCTTAGGACAGAACACGCCTGTAATGGAGATTCTATGCTATTTCTGACTTTGAATTGCATTAGTACAGTTAGTCAAATGGTTTTATGCTTTTGTGATATTGTGATGGAATTCATATATTTTATATGTGGAAAGAACATAATGACTTTTTGGTATCCAGAAGTTAGAATGTGCTCATTTTTAAATTGCTGTGTACCACAGGAAGCCATGTTCCTTAATTCTGATTTAATAATGTTGGGTGGGATCTTTTTGATTAAGTTCTTTCCATGGAGACCTGTCTCCACCCATTCAAGATAGGTCACTTACTGGAGTCCTTTAGGAGGGAACCATTTTGGAAAAAGCTTCAGAGAAAACAGAGCAAACACAAGACCCAGACATTTGGAGATATAGAAAGTAAATTCCCCGGGGAAGCGGTTTGAAACCAGAAGCCAAAGAATCCAGCAGATGCTAGTCATGTGTCTTCCCAGCTGACAAATATTCTGGAGTCATCAGCATTTCTTGAGTCAAGGTATTTTTATCTGTATGCCTTAGTTTGGACATTTTTATGACCTTAGAGCTGTACACTTCTAATATAATAAATTCCCTTTAAAAAAAAAGCATATGAAGGTTTTGTTTAAAAAATATTCCCAAACAAGAATACTTTTTTAAGTGAATAAAACAGACAAAATTAGGGTATGTTAATAAGCTCTTTAAAAATTAAGTGCAAGTTTATTAACTTATTCAATACAAAAACAACTTATTGACATAATAAATTTGTTCTAGTTACAATTTAAATTTTTGCCTTATAATAAATGATTGGAAATAATTTTATAATAAAGTTCTTCTTACAAGCATTATAGTCAAGTTCTGATATAAGATCACATGTTAAAAAAATATGTAAGGTTTAGCTAAAATCAAGTGGTAAATTCAACCTGGGATAAACATAAAGCATGTAGTCCAGGTATCTGGCACATAGCAGACATTCTCGCAAGCTATTATTTTGAGAAACTATTTGAAAGCATTTCAACTACATATCTTAAAACAGTATTTCCATGAAATCTTTTCTTCGATTTGAGAATGAAAATACCTAAAAGTACTGTTCTCCATTCATTAAGACAGTAAATTGGCTATAATTTAAGAACAGCCCATGCTGTTTGCAGACCAAACACCATCCTATACTCCGGGGACTCTGCCATGGCCTCCTCTAAGAGATACCTTAATTTAAACAGATTTACTTCATAATTGATGGATAAACACATATAGACAGGTCCATAGCAGCATGCCTGGATTTGAACTTGGTGCTGCCATTTATTAATTTGTGACTTTGAACAAATACTTTATACCTCTGTACCTCAGATTCCTCAACTGTAAAAATGAGGATACTAGGAACCACCTCATAGCATCATTTTAAATATTAAACAAATTGAAACATAAAACTCAA
The DNA here is from genome assembly GCA_004026745.1 of Myrmecophaga tridactyla. Classification (NCBI taxonomy): domain Eukaryota; kingdom Metazoa; phylum Chordata; class Mammalia; order Pilosa; family Myrmecophagidae; genus Myrmecophaga; species Myrmecophaga tridactyla. Next base: position 23,952 of record PVIY010033122.1, on the reverse strand, counting down.
TACATATTAGCTCTTATTATTCATTCCCTCTACTCTAAAATCTCTAACAAAATTAATCTATTAGGTTGCAAGCACCTTAAACAACAAGAAGTCTTCTCACAACCTAGCTTATTTATCTAGTAAGCTTCCAGGAAATGTTGATAATGGAGTTCCTGTTTGTATATCCAGCTTCACCAGTTCTCCCAAGATCCAGGTCCACATTTCAATTGCCTAGTAGACATAACCACTTGGAAACCTCATCAGTACTTCAAATTACACTTATTCAAAGTTGACTCCATCAAAGTTGGTAAATCTTGGTATCTAGAAAGAAGGTATATTGGGGTTATCTGTATTTGCTTTGTACTTTTGCAACTGGTCTGTAAATAGGAAATTATTTCAAAATTAAAAGTTAATTTTTTAAAAATTATCAGTAGTTGCCTAGGGTTTGAGGGAGGGAGCACGAAGAAGTAAATAGAGATTTTTAAGGCAGAGAAACTATTCTGTATGATATGGTAATGGTAAATATATGACAGTATTCATTTGTTAAAACCCATAGAATTGTACAATACAAAGACTGATTAATCTTAAACTATGACACACCATAGTTTGATTTTATGTATATATTTATGTATCAATATTGGCTCATTAACTGTAACACGTACAACACTAAACCAAGATGTTAACAATAGGGGAAACTGGGGTAGTATACAGAAACTCTCTATACCCTCTCCTCAATTTTTCTGTAAATCTAAAACTATTCTAAAAATAAAATCTATAAGAAAAAACAAAAAATTCATCAGATGCCCTATTAAACCAGCTCTTCTTCCTTTTGATCGCTCAAGATCTGTGAATTGTACCACCTGTTTCCAATCATCCAGAAAGCGAAAAAGTCTTTTCTCTCTCCCTCTCCGTAACTACTTCCACATCTAAATCAATTGCCAGATTATACCAGGTATCACATATCTTTCTGCCTATTTCCATTTCCAGGGTTCACATTTAAATAACATATCCGAAGTATTTTATAATTTGCCAAAAAAAATTCTATATAGAGTACCTCACTTGATCCTTAGAAACTTGTGAATTTTGCTCTAACACCCACAATAAAGGAAACTACATTTGAGAATTTAAGCGGCACCCCAAACTGTCATTTATGTAAATGAGTTGAAACATTTTGAGTCCAAGTTCCACCCTCTTTTCACTTTGGGTTCCTAACTCAAAACGCATCAATGATTCCAACCTTCTGTCTTCTTAATCCCTAGACCAATAACCTCATCATCCTTGTTTCCCTAAATATGCCTAGGAATTTTCTACTATTCTCTTCATGTTATTCATGATATTTCTCCCACATCAGGTGCTATTCCAACACTGACCCTTAAAAGCTTATCCATTCATAACTTCAACTCTACATGAAAACTTATGATTCTTCTCCTTATGCACAATCTGGTTTTTTATAAACTTTTTATTAGCTAAACTGCAGGTTTACAGAAAAATACAATCTGATTTTGATCTTTCCCTTCCTGCAAATCTCTAATACTCACTCTGGCCCTACTTATTTTCTGTGTCCCTTCTCACTTTGCTTTTATTAAAATTATTCATGCGGTGTTTTACCCTTCCCTCTGACTTTTAAACTGTAAATTTCTTGAAAACAAAAGTTGTGAATTATTTTTATATCTCCTACAATTTATTATATAATATTTTAAAATAATATTTTTAAAATACTATTTTAAACATAATTCACTGAAATACCTGCTGAATCAATTAAAATCATAACGAAAACCACTGATGAGGTAATAAGGAGGAGAAAACTAAAAGCTAAAGAATAAAATGAAACTCACTCCTTGCTTCCCCTAACCTAGTTAACACTTCCCCTAACACTTCCCCTAACACTTTTGTTCAAACAAGTGACGCTTTCTCAACTTTTTTTTTCCAAGTACTTTTCTTAGTTTCTTCACTAACAAATTCTCCACAGCTCCTCTAATTCCCAGTCATTCCTTAGGCTTCACTCCCTACTAGACTTCCCTTCCTAATACCAGATTTCACAAAGCCTTCTCTTTCAAACACAATAGAAGAGTATATTGTCCTATAATGTTTCTAATTACATTAGCCTGTTTCTAAACAATGTAAACAAGGACAAGCTTTCAGGTCTTCTGCATCCTTGAAATCTTTAAACAGGTATCATTCAAATACTAATAGAGCAAAATTACCAAGATATTTAATTTCCCAAACAGGCTCCATTTGGGAAAAATCAATTTGAGTACAAATAGGAAAGACAAGATAGGATTTAACAAATGAATATGAATGCTGAATCATTAAATTGATACCTCTTTTTAGTCTCCAGTATTTTAGAGCAGCTAGTTGTAAAAAGCTAGAATTGTGAAACTGTAACCCATGTTATACTCTGAAATATGTTCTACAACTAATTGTGGTGCTGTGCTTTGAAATTTATAGCTTTTTTGTATATATGTTATTTTACTCAAAAAAAGAAGGAAAAAAGTCAATTGCGATGATAAAAAAATATTTAAGCCCTCTAGCCTCCTATATTCTGGAGCAGCTAGAAGGAAAAATATGAGAGGATTGTATGGTAGCCCATGACAAACTCTGGTATCTGTCCTGTAACTAGTTGTTGAAGAGTGCTTTGAAAACTATGCTTTTTTATTTCTTTGCTTTGTATACATTTCATACTATACAATAAAAAAAGTAAAAAAAAAAGGAAAGACAACAACAACTATAAAAAGCACTGTAATTTATAAGAAAATACTTCTCTATAATTTCTTATGTTAAAAATATTTCCTGTGGGCGGGCCACGGTCGCTCAATAGCAGAGTTCATGCCTGTCGTGTCAGGGACCCAGGTTCGACTCCTGGTGCTTGCCCATGCAAAAAAAAAAAAAAAAAATTCCTGGGTTACTGGGAAATTACAAAATTTAATAAATTTAGTTTTAGAACACTGTTAGATTTATAGGATTATTGTAAAGATTTATTATGGTACGATAGTTCACATATACCTTACAATCAGTTCATTCTGTTATTAACATCTTACTTTAGTATAGTACAGTTGAGAAAATTAATGAACCAAAACTGATACATTATTAGTAACTACAGTCCACATCTTGTTCAGATTTCTTTAGTTTTTTACTTAATTTCCTTTATTTGTTTCAAGAGTCTACCTAGAAAACTACGTCACATTTAGTGATCATAGCTCCTTTTGGCTATGACCATTTCTCAGATATTCCTTGTTTTTCATGCCTTGACAGTTTTGTGAAATACTAGTCAGGTATTTTGTAAATGTCCCTCAATTGGGATTTGTCTGATGCTCTTCTCATGATTACAATGGGGTTATGGGTTTTAGGGAGGAAAACCACAGAGGTAAAGTGCCATTCCCATCACGTGACTTATCACCATTGATATTAACCTTGATCACATGTGTATGAATCTTAAGTTATGTCAGGTTTCTCCACCCTAAAGGTACTCTTTTTTTCCTCCTTTCAATAATGTACTCTTTGGAATGAAGTCACTATGCACAGCCTAGGGTTTGGAAGTTAAGCCCCACCTCCTCGGGGGGAGCGCATCCACATAAATTACTTGAAATTCTTCTGCACAAGAGAATTATCTATCTTCCACTAATTTTTTTTTTTTCTGTGCATGGTCCAGGAATCAAACCTGGGTCTCCTGCATGGAAGGTGAGCATTCCACCACTGAACCACCGTGCACCCACTTCCACTAATTTATTCAATCATTCATTTCTATCAGTATGGACTTATAGGTATTTATTTTAAACTTTGGGTATAATCCAATAGTACTTTATTTCGCTGCTCAAATTGTTTCAGTTGGCCATTGGGAGGAGCTTTCTGTTGGCCCTCCTGATCCTGTGACAGAACCCCGTCATTGTCTGTGGTGGGAGGGACACTTGTTTTCCTTCAGGCACAACAATACGCTCTAGGCTCATCTTTTATGTTCCAGCCCCAGGCCTAAAATTAGTCATTTCTCCAAGAAGTCCTGGGTATTACCAAATTTAAACACTCACAAAGACACATTTAAATTTAAACAGTTAAGCCAATTAACCCTTAAGTTTCTAAGATTTTTCCCCTATAAACTTCTTGGTCAAGTACTTAGTCTTAGCTTTGATCTCCACTCTATTCTCAGAGCCTAGGACAGAGCAGGTATTCAATACCTATTTAATTAATAAATATTGAAATCTTAGAAATTTTAAGCCTCTACAAGAGGGCTCCAAATTCAGTCACAACATAACTTGCCATTCCAATGGAATATACCCAGGTTTCTCATATCTAGACTTCTAACATCACTGTGACTATTTCACTGCATTGTTTTACAATAAGTAAAAAGCTTCCTTCTTCCACTGCTCCTCCCTCTTATTCCAAAGCAAGCCAAACATTTGTGATCTCCAGTAAAATTTTCAGTGCAAAGGCCTAATGCATCACATTTTCTAGATTCTTTCTATAATGGCATATTGCCACTTACATTATTCTAGTCCAAGTTCTATTCAAGTGTCCATTTTAACCTGCTATAGAGTTTAAATGAAAGGAATAATGCCAAATCCTTATAAACATTAGCAGAAGAAAATTACTGACAAAGTGCCAAAAATTTGAATTTGCACATAATGTCCCCCAAAACACCTAGTATGTATGTAAAATAAACACCTAAAAGCTACAAATATCTTTTTATAAATCAATTATTCGTAAAAAGGAAAAAGTATAAGCTCAACATACTTATCTGTGAATGATTTGATTATAATTTAAAGGCATGTTTCCAGAACCCATCCAAACACATGAAAAAAATAAGCTGAAAAACTGTGATAGCTTGTTTTTTTGTTTTTTCACTAGAGAAAGTTGCTGTAAGGCAAGGAGAAACAAAAGAAATACAACGAACAACTCCCCATCAATTAAAAGGTATGTCAAGTTATCCTACAGATAAAGGTTAGGGTTAATACTTAACCTTAACAGGATATCAAAAATGTGATATATTATACTGCCTCAATAAAATATAAGTCTATAGCTACAACATAAGTCATAGAGAATAACTGATCAATGTTGGCCATATTTGTAGTACGTGATTCTAACCCACCAGCCACAACTGACAAGATGATGAGCAGACACCAAACCTAGTATGAGCCGATCAAATCTCTCTCCTGGGAAACTAGACTTGGGAATCAAAGCCAGTACAAAGAATGAAGCAGAAGCACTTAGAAACAGGATTGAGCAACAGAAGAGGGCCTGATAGGGCCACTGGGAATAGATACCTCAGTTCCTGGATCTCCTCTCTCCTAAAGTCAGGCTGTACTTTTCCTGCAGGGTGCTGAGAGTAAAGTACCGCTGTAGCCTCCCAATAACTTCCTTTTTGCTTAAGTTTGTTTGCATGGGTAGTTTTCTTGCTACCTGCAGCCCCAAAAATGTCTTCATTAAGACAAAGGTAATATACAACGCTTACCAAAATACTGCACAGGCGAAAGAACACACTTAACCAAAAGTGCAATTAAATTAAACCCAAAAGTCATAAACATTTTATAAGTCAAAATGTTTTCAACTGTTTGTTCTCATCTTAAAGACACCTTCCTATGGTGTGACTCTGCTCCAGCTAATTTATTACACTGAGGCTTATTCTGTAAAAACATTGAAAAAATGAAATGCTTTACAGAGAAGGCATATATTTAGAAATTCCATGTGAAAACAGAGCACAAAACCAAATTATAGTCACCCTAGATACCTCTGTTTTCTTGCACATACTGGCCTCTATTGATCCACTGCTTAGGTCAGAGACTTTGTATTCTAGACTAAAGATTCTATATATAGGCAAAATATATGGTGCTGACCTAGCATACTGATCATTACAAACTCTGCTCTATGTTACTTCAATATGCATTTAAACCTGAAGTGTTATCAGGCATATAAGACTCTTATTGAGTCTTTGTTAGAATAAAGATGTATTGTGCCATATACCGGTACTTTCAGTATTTCCCTATTGTCCATTAAGAAACCTAATGGAAAAGACTACAGATGTAATACAATTGTGATCCTCAGATTCCCAGTAACTCCTAACCCAAACACCAACCTATCCTCATTTCCTTCATCACATAATTCAACAGGAATATTTACACCAAAAGCTTACTGCTTATTTTGCTAAGACATCCACTCTCTGTTTGCATATGGTTACATTTTCATCAAAATAGTGCTTGCTTCTCTACATACTTGATGAGTCCCACAAGCTATATAATTCTTGTTACTTCTACGCAACTGCAATATTTCTGTCAGCCACCATATCTCTTTTGAAATTCTTTTACTGTCCACGTCTTGTATAACCTTTCAATTTTTTTCAAAACAGTTTTAAAAGGCAGAGATTGATAGAACTGATTAAAAACCATGATCCAACCATATGCTGTTTACAAGAGACTTACCTTAAATTCATAGACACAAGTAGGTGAAAAGTGAATGGATGGAAAAAATATGTACCATGCAAATAGTAAACAAAAAAAAGAGCTGAGGTAACTATATTAGTATCTATTTAACTAGTATCAGTTAAAATAGATTAAATCAAAAAGTTATAAGGGACAAAGAAGTTCACTAATAAAGGGGTCATTCAAGAAGAAGACATAGCAGTTATAAATTATATACACTTAACAGCAGATTGCCCAAAACATACAAACAAAAGTTTAAAAGAGTTGGGCGGGCCACAGTGGCTCAGTTGCAGAATTCTTGCCTGCCATGCCAAAGACCCAGGTTCGATTCCCGGTGCCTGCCCAAGCAAAAAAAAAAAAAACTTAACAGAGTTGAAGGGGCAATAAGACAGTTCTACATGAAAAATAAGAGACTTCAATACACTACTTTCAATAATGGACAAAATCTCTAGACAGAGAATCCATAAGGATATATAAGACTTGACTGATGCAATGAACCAACTTCATCTAACAGACATATACAGAACATTTCACCCAATAGCACACATGGCTCTTTCTCCAGGATAGACCATATGTTAGGTCACAAAACAAGTCTCAAAAAATTAAAAAACTGGGTGCACGGGTTCAGTGATTAGAATGCCTGCCTTTCATGTGGCAGACCCGGGTTCAATTCCAGGACCACGGACCGAAAAAAAAAAAATTTTTTTCAAAAATACTGAAATCATATCATGTATTTCCTCTAGTCACAAAGGAATGAACCTAGAAATCAACAACCAAGGGAAAACTGAAAAATTCACAAACACGTGACAAATAAACACACTCTTAAACAGCCAAAGGGTCAAAGAACACATCACAAGGGAAATTAGGAAATAACTTGGGGTGAATGAAAAACAACATGCCAAAACTTATGGAATGCAGCAAAAGCAATGCTGAGAGGGAAATTTATAGCTCTAAATGCTTACATGAAAAAAGAAGGCAGATCTTAAGTTAGCAACTTAACCTCATAACTAGAGCATCTACAAAAAGAAAAGCAAACTAAACCTAAAGTGAGCAGAAGGAAGGAAATAAACATTGGAACACAGATAAAAAATGAAACAGAAACAACAAAAGCCCTTAACTGCATACCTGGAGGAATTAGAAAAAAACAGCAAACTAATCTCAAAGCAAGCAGAGGAAAGAAATAAAGATTGGAGCAGAAATAAATGAAAACTGCGAATAAAAAAACACAATAGAGAGAATGAATAAAACCAAGAGTTGATTCTCTGAACAGATCAATAAAATTAACAAATCTTTAGCTAGACTGACAAAGAAAAAGAGAGGGCACATAATAACTAAAATCAGAAATGAAAGAGGGGGCATTACTACCTACTCCACTGAAATAAAAAGGACCATAAAAGGATACCATGAGCAAATGTATGCCAACAAATTAGATAAACCAGTTGAACTGGACAAATTCCTAGAAACACAATCAAACTACCTACACTGACTCAAGAACAAACAGAAGATATCAACAGACCAATAAGTAATTAAGAGAGTCAATTATCCAAAACCTCCCAAAGAAAAGCCCAACACCAAATGGATTCTGAATTTTACCAAACATTTCAAAAAGAATAAGTGCCAATCCTGCTCAAACTCTTCAAAAAATTAAAGAGGAGGGAACACTCCCTAACTCATTCTCCCAATATCACCCTCATACCAAAGCCAGATAAAGATACCACAAGAAAAGGTACATATCAATATTCCTTTTGAATACAGATATAAAAATCCTCAACAAAATACTAGCAAATTGAATCCAACAGGACACTAAAACAATTATAAAACACAATCAAGGGCAATTTATTCCAGGTATGCAAGGGTGGTTTGGCATAAGAAAATCAATTAGAATAAAACACAAAATTAAGAAAATGGCGGGGAGCACATGATCATCTCAATTGACAGAGAGAGGGTATTTAAAAAAATCCAGCATCCTTTTTATTAATTTTTTTTATTTTCTTTAAATACCAAAAACACCAAACGCAAACATTTGTAATTTTTGATCATTCCATTCTACATACATAATCAGTAATTCACAATATCATCACATAGTTGCATATTCATCATCATGATCATTTCTTAGAACATTCGCATCTATTCAGAAAAAGAAATAAAAAGAAAACAGAAAAAAATTCATACATATCATACCCCTCACCCTCACCGATCACCAGCATTTCACTTGAAATTTATTTTAACATTTGTTCCCCCTATTATTCATCTTTATTCCATATGTTTTACTCGTCTGTTGATAAGGTAGATAAAAGGAGCATCAGATACAAGGTTTTCACAATCACACAGTCACACTGTGAAAGCTATATCATTATACAATCATCTTCAAGAAACATGGCTACTGGAACACAGCTCCACATTTTCAGGCAGTTCCCTTCAGCCTCTCCACTACATCTTGACTAACAAAGTGATACCTATTTAATGGGTAAGAATAACCTCCAGGATAGCCTCTCAACTCTGTATGGAATCTCTCAGCTACTGACACTTATTTTGTCTCATTTCACTCTTCCCCCTTTTAGTCGAGAAGGTTTTCTCAATCTCCTGATGCTGAGTCTCAGCTCATTCTAGGGGTTTTCTCAATCCCTTGATGTTGAGTCTCAGTTCATTCCAGGATTTCTGTCCCATGTTGCCAGGAAGGTCCACACCCCTGGGAGTCATGTCCCATGTAGACAGGGGAGGGTCCAGCACCCTTGTTGATAAAAACACTTAATAAACTAGGAAGAGAAGGAAACTTCCTCAACATGATAAAGGTATATATAAAAAACCCACTGATAAACACCATATTCAATGGTGAAAGACTGACCGCTTTCTTTCTAAGGTCAGAAACAAGACAAGGATGCCTACTGTCATCACTGTTATTCAACATTGGACTGAAAATTTAAGCCAGAGCAATTAGACAAAAAATAAAAGGCATTCAGATTAGAAAGGAAGTAGAAAAACTTTCATTATTTGCAGATGACATGATTCAAAGCAGAGAAAATCCTGAAAAATCCATAACAAAGCTCTTACTAGAGTTAATAAATGAATTCAGCAATGTGGTAGGGTAAAAGATCAGCAGGCAAAAATCAGTAGTGTCCCTACACACTATTAGTGAACATGAAGAAGAAATCAAGAAAAAGCTCCCATTTACAACAGCAACTAAAAGAATCAAATATCTAAGAGTAAATCTAACCAAGGACTTTGTTCTAGTTTGCTAGCTGCTGGAATGCAATATACCAGAAATAGAATGGTTTTTTAACAAGGGGAATTTAATAAGTTGCTAGTTTACAGTTCTAAGGCTGAGAAAATGTCCCAATTAAAACAAGTCTATCGAATGTCCAATCTAAGGCATCCAAGGAAAGATACCTTGGTTCAAGAAGGCTAATAAAGTTCAGGGTTTCTTGCTCAAGTGGAAGGGCACATGGCGAACACATTCAAACTTTCTCTCTCATCTGGAAAGGTATATGGTGAACTTGGCATCATCCACTAGCTTTCTCTCTTGGCTTCCTGTTTCATGAAGCTCCCCGGGAGGCGTTTTCCTTCTTCATCTCCAAAGGTCACTGGCTGGTGGACTCTCTGCTTTGTGGTGCTGCAGCATTCTCTGCTCTCTCCAAATCTCTCATTCTCCAAAATGTTTCCTCTTTTACAGGACTCCAGAAGCTAATCAAGACCCACCCAAATGGGTGGAGACACACCTCAACCTAATCCATTTTAACAACCACTCTTGATTAAATCACATCTCCAGGGAGATGATCTAATTACAGTTTCAAACATGCAACACTGAATGGGGATTAGAAGAAATGGCTGCCTTTACCAAATGGGATTAGGATTAAAACATGGCTTTTCTAGGGGACATACATCCTTTTAAACCAGCACAGATGTAAAGACTTACACACAGAAAACTACAAAACATTGCTAAATGAAATCAAAGATGACCTAAATAAATGGAAGGACATTCCATATTCATGATTGAAAAACTATTATTCAGATGTCAATTCTACCCAAAGTGATTTATAGAATCAATGCAATCTCAACCAAGTTCCCAACAATTTTTTTGTAGAAATGGAAAAGCCAATCATCAAATTTATATGGAAGAGTAAGAGTCCTGAAGCCAAAAACATGTTGAAAAAAGAAGAACAAAGTTGGGAGGAATCATACCTTTCTGATCTTAAAATGTATCACAAAGCCACAGAAATCAAAACAGCATGCTACTGGCCCAAGGACAGACATATAGACCAACAGATTCAAACTGAGGTTCAGAAATGAACCCTCACATCTATGGCCAACTGATTTTCAACACATATCCCAAGTCCACTCACTGGGGAAAGAATAGTCTTTTCAATACATGGTGAGAAAACTGGATATAGGCAAGCTTTGTAGATATTGCAGGTTTGATTTCAGACCACTGCAACAAAGAAAATATTCCAATAAAGCAAGTAATGAATTTTTCGGTTTCCCAGTGCATATAAAAGTTGTATTTAAACTATACTGCAGTCTATTAAGTGTGCAATAACATTATGCCTAAAAAAAAAAGTACATACTAAATTAAAATGTGACAAAGTAAGCATATGCTGTTGGAAAAATGGCACCGACAGACTTCCTTGACAGAGCTGCCACAGACTTTCAATTTGTTAAAAACACAATACCTGCCAAGTACAATAGAACAAGTTATGCCTATATATGCGAAAGAATGAAGGTGGGTCCCTACCCTCAGACCATATTAAAAAAAAAAAAAATCAACTCCAAATGGATCAAAGACCGAAATATAGGAATGAGAACTATAAAACCCCTTGAAGAAAATATAGGGAAACAGCTTCATGACCATTTGTTAGTCAATAGTTTTTTAGACTTCACACCAAAGGCATGAGCAACAAAAGTATAAATAGATAAATCAGACCTCATCAAAACTAAAAGCTTTTTTGTGAAAAGATTTCCTTATGAAAGTAAAAAGACAACCTACAGAATGGGAGAAGATACTTGGAAACTACATAGCCAATAAGGATTTAATATCCAGAATATATAAAGGAATACCACAATCAACAAAAATACAAAGAACCCAATTAAAAATTGACAAAAGACTTAAATAGACATTTCTCCAAAGAAGATTGTACAAAATGGCCAAAAAGCACATGAAGATATGTTCAACATTATTAGCAATTAGAAAAGTACAAACCAAAACCACAATAAGATAACATTTCACACTCACTTGAATTGGCTAATATTTAAAAAAGAAGAAAGAAAGAAAGAAAATAAGTATTGAGACCATACGAAGAAATAAGAACACATGTCCATTCTTGCTGGGAATGGGAAATGATGAGGCCACTATAGAAGATAGTTTAGCAGTTCCTCAGAAAGATAAATACAGAAATACCATATGATCCAGCAATCCCACCCTCTAGGTATATACCCAAAAGAATTGAAAGTAGGGACTCAGATATTTGCACACCAATGTTCACAACTGCCAAAAGATGGAAGCAACCCAAGTGGTCCATCAACAGATGAATGGATAAGTAAATAGTGCTGTATACCTATAACGGAAGATTATTCAGCCATAAAAAGGAATGAAGTTTTGATGTATGTGACAACAGGGATGAACCTTAAAGACATCATGTTGAGTGAAATAAGCCACACAAAAGGACATTACTGTATGATCTCACTGACATGAAATAGTAATAAGCAAATTCTTATAGAGTCAGAAACCAGAATACAGGTTGGCAGGAGCTGGAGTGGGGGTAATGGGGAGTTATGGGTCTTAATGAGAAGTTAATGGTTAATTGGTACAGAATTTCTGTTTGGGGTGATGGAAGTTGGGTAGGATGGTGATGGTAGCAGAACACTGAACATAATGAACAGCACTGAATCCTATCTTTGAATGAGGTAAAAAAGTGGAAAACAAGGTTGTATATATGTTACTAGAATAAATTTTAAAAACAAAAACATAGGACTGTCATACAGTGTACCCTAATGTAAACTATGGACTATTAACAGTAGTTAACAGTACAATTACAGTAATATTTTTTCATCAATTGTAACAAAGGTACCCTACTAATGTAAGGTGTTAACAATAGGGAGGATATATGACAACTCTATTTTATGCTTGGTTTTCCTATAAACCTATATCTTTGCTAATTAAAAAAAAATTTTTTTTAATCAGTCTTACAATGTTACACCTCTTCCAGGTGAAGGGGAACCACATGACTATTTGGTAATATCTCAAAAATTAACTATGTCAAGCTCTGATCCTACAGGTAACCCTTTTATCAACTCCAATTTAATAGTGTTTGTGAATGACTTATTTTAAAAAGGCAAAGGAATTTCCTGTTCAGGATATAGTATTACTCTGAACTAAAGTCACTGAAGCAGGTCCACTGCTTAATACTCAACTGCCCAGAGGGCTAAATTATTAATTCTGACTTGAGTCTGCACTTCTGCAAAAGAAAGGAGAAAACACTTATAAAGACAACAGACTTCTTTTGGAGTTTGCAATTGGAGATGCCACTTTAAGTATATTCCAACTGAGAATGGAAAATTAATCAATGACTTGTTAGAAGCTATATACTATCCAAAGAGTAAGCTGGTAACTGAGGTAGAAGCCCATAATTGAGATCATATCAGAAGCCAAGGGCCATGTCCTTGCCAATTTACAAATTAAATGAGTGGCCCAACTATATTAGGAGCTACACTAAACTGACATCTATCCCCAGTAAATCTTCAGAAGAATGAGTGGCTTGATTTAGATGGGATAAAACTGATTCACAGCAATCTGCTCAATCTTCCAAGAAATAATATGACAATTAAAGAGATGTTTTCTCTGTAAAAATGGATTTTGGAAATTTGGGGGATGGCACATTACAATATGTCCAGTACAAATGGGAATAACTCCACCAAAATGTGCTCTATTCTCTTAAACGCACATCTTGTTAAGTAATATGAAGAACGAAGCTGGTATATTCAGTTTTATGCCCCAGCAAATACAAGCCACTTTTTCTCACTGGAAAGGAATTCATCTGATGGGACCATTTCAAGTCCTCCTATTAACAGCTACCAACAGTCAAGCTTCAAAGTAGTGATGTATGGGTTTGTGTGTCACAATGAAAATAAGCTACCAATCTAGACCAGTGAGTGGGTTTCCATGCACAAGATGATCCTAAACCAAGTCTACTCAAAAGGTCTCCATGAGTCCTTGGTATAACTTAAACAAATTTACAGTTAGCCTTAGCTGCTAGCAAGACACCATAATGTCAAACCACACACAGTTTGGCAGTAAAACTTTTTCAGTGCTCAATTTTTTTTTTAATCTCTAATAGTCTTTATTTTCCTCTGTAATAACTCCTTCGAGGGATCTCTACACTATTAAATTCTTTTTCAATATTTCTAAAATTTAATTCATCTTCCCTCCTCCCTCTCAAGTTTAATAACATCTCCAATCCACATAGACACCAAATAAACCTGGGAGTTAATCAACAATCTGATTGTTGTTTAAAGTTAAAAAGAACTAAACCTCATCTTTTAGTTCCTTTCTAAAAAAGAACTCTGATTATATCACCTACTTCCTAAAATTCCTTCAATGGCTCACCAATGCCTTAGCATACATGGTATTTTATGATTTGGCCCCTAAACATCACCTTTCCCAGCCTAATTTCTCACTATATCCTCACAAGTACCCCTTGTCCATAACAGTCCTTCAACACAGAATGCCTCCTTCACTATTCCCCAGCTTACACACCTGGTTAAAGCCCAACTAATCCTTAAAAATTGAGCACAATCATCACTTTCCACCAAAAAGTGACCCTTAATACCTAGATTTTCCTTTTTAAATCTTGTCTTGGTAGTGTGTGTTTATCTCTATCATACCACCTACCAAAGTAAGCAACCTTAAAAACGAGCTATGTGTAGGTGATCTTAAAAACATTATAAGTACCTTGAAAAAAAAGACGATTGTTTTTAACATCTCTTCTACTGTTGTACCTGACGCACAGCAAGTACTCAATAAATATTTCTTTACTGGATGAATGATGCTCTTAGCATGTTGGACTGTTACTACTTTTAATGAGCTAAAAAGCTCCAGTTTCTTAAGGGAAAAAAAAAGTAGATGCTCACTATCTTCTAGGCACCATATTTTACACAAATTGTCCTTTTACTCTCACAATAATCTTATGAGGTAGATATCATTATCCCTGTATTACTGATGAGGAAACTGAGACCAAGAACCTCAAAGTTTTCAGTGGAATAGGAAGGATTAAAAATCAAATATTTCACTCCTAAAAATTCACACTCCTTCCACTACATTTTCCTGTATACCTATGGGCAAAATCTAAGATAAAATAGTTCCCTTCTGCTGTGGCAATTTCATCCCTCCCCAAAACGTAATTATAAATTATAAAGAGCACATAAGGACCTTTAAGGCAAGTTAGAGTAATTATCACTTGCACTAGAATTAAAGGGACAAGCAGATTAAAATGAGCCACAGATTTCCAAATGAAATTTCCTGAGGAACCAACTGAAGAAGTCCTGGGAAAGGATCTAGCCACACTATGGTAGAAAAGCTAGGAAAAGATGATGAATAAGAAAACTGGCTAAGATGAACAACATGTTAATAAAATTCTAAGAACCTAGTAAAAAGGAGACAGAAAGCAAACTGCAAAGCAGAACTAGAGAACAGAAGCCAGGAAAAACAATCATGACAATCTTTCCACAATCAAAGCACTCAAAGCAAGCCTATTCAGAAACCTCCTGGGGTGGGAGGAGAACAGTCTAGAAGAACACTAACCAAGAAAGGCTGCCTTGAGAGAAGAGTTTTGACCTGAAGTCTATAGGAAATCGATTTGGTGACCTGACTGCAAGAAAATTATTTCTTCAGAGACCTAGACTGCTCAGAGAAAACACAAAGGCTTAAGCCCAAGTGAAGATGCTGAAACTAAGTGTAGTTACACTTAGAGGAACGACCTGAGAATCACAAAAGGAAATTAAAAGTACCTAGAAGCTCGGAGCTATTTAGTATTTTAAAGTGTCAAGCTGAGAGACATGAAACTTATCTGTATTTCAACTATGTACAGTTTGAACCCAGAAATCCTCTCACAAACATGAAGATTTTCTGTAAACCTGTCCTCAGAGAACAGGGTGGTTTTACAAATGGAGATAAATAACAGAAAAGACTAGCAACTTATAATGACTGAAGGGAATAATCATTTGCTTTTGCCCCTAGGTGGAAGAAGTATAAAAGTATAAAGTTAATACAAATTAACTGGTTAGCAAAAATCCTAGATGAGTTTTTGTTGTTTATAAAAGAGGTTTCCAAAGGCTTCATACCTTTATCAACTAGAAAACCACTTTATTAGAGAGACTACTACTAACCAATTGGGAATTCTAAATATATGTGGTCCTGCTCAAATAAAATGCCACAAAAGATAGGGAGCCTTTTATTCTACAAGTGCGCAGAGCACTAACCTGCCCAAACACAAATTAGTTCTTGCCACCACACCCAAACTGGTACAACAGGTTAGGCATAAACAGTAAGACAGAACTGTCTGCTAATACTGGAAGACCTAAAAAATTTCTATTTAAAGCCTCTGGGACAAGCAACAGGTGAGAGGAAAAAAAAAGAAAAAAACCAAAAACACAATAACAATAAAATGATGGCCCATTAAGAGTTCAATCAATTAATACAAAATATGTTTTTAAACTGTCTATAGAAATAATAATCACTACCCAGAGCTAGTCTTTCATTAGGTTAACTCATAATAAGAACAAGTTGCTTTTATAGGAAATCTTTCGCAAAGGGCTTTCCTTTGTATGACTGGGAAGCACTTAAAACACCCCCTGAGGCCCTACTTTTACTAACACTTCAACTGGCTTAGGGCTTTTCCTGAAAAGCAAGATTTAGTCAAATGAAGAAGTGAGGTCAAAAAAGGTAAGAGAGAAAATAATTCATTAGTTTTATTTATTATTAGATCATCACTGTACTCAGAAGAGCAATTTCAAAAGAGTACTAGGCAAGGATTGGATTTGTGCATAAATGAATGGTAAAAACTTCCAAGACAAAGACTTACAAGGAGTTAAATGAAATGAGCTAAAGAAGAACTTTAAAATGAGAGATACCTGTGAATATTTAAATTCTGAAAGAGGAAAAGGGTACTCGGTAAGGCAAAATTTCAGAGCCCAGATGGAGGGGATTAACTAACTTTAACAGATGAGGAATACACCTTAAGTGGTCTTCTTTGAAAACCAGCCCAGCTCTTATGATCTACTCTTTCAGGACACAAAAGGTACCCTTCACCAAAAATAAATAAATAAATCAAAAACCTGATTCTAAATTCTATTTCTGCCCTCATTTTCATATTTTTCTTGATTGGATGTGAAAGATATTTTGCACAATAATTAACATTCATTGAGTGTTTACTATGTCACAAGGACTGTGGTAAGCAATTCACATTGATTAGCTCATTAAATTCTCTGGATTAATGGTATTATTCCCATTCCACAGAAGAAAATTAATGTTTAGAGAGGATTAGCAACATAAGATCATCCAGTGAAGTTGTACTTTCACTATGATAAACTGCATCTCAACACCTATTAATCATCCATCACAGCAGCATTCTTCCAAACCCTTTCTTAAAAAAAAAAAAAAGAAAGAATGAAAAGGAAAATTTTAAAAGGCAAAACTTTTAACTCCATAAGTCATGGCTGTTGGCACATTGATCACAATTTTTCCATTAGCTTGATGTCTGAAACTAGGATTCAAAAGTATTCGGTGTAATCCACACCATATGGTTAGTAACTGACCATGCCCCAGCACACTCCTAACATCAATCTTCCCAGGGAATGTTTGCAAATTAAACCAAATGAATCTCCAACTGACTGACCTTCAGTCAGCTGTGGGAAAGACAAGGGCAGGGGAAAAAAAAAACACAATTCAAAACACTCACTCATTCTATTTGACCTTAAACCTGGTATTAGGAAGTCACAGAGGCTCCTGTTTACCCTTTCTTTTTAGCAAGAGGGAAAAATTAGTCAAAAAAGAACTGCTTGGGCGGTGCAACGGTAGCTCAGTGGCAGAATTCTCACCTGCCATGCCAGAGACCCAGGTTCAATCCCCAGTGTCTGCCCAAGCAAAAAAAAAAAGAACTGCTGGGGTGGGGGAGAAGGTGAGTACTATTCAAAGGCTTCCAGACTTCTGTCAATAGAACTAAACAATTTAGGAAGACAATATAGCAGAGTTTAGAGACTGGAGTAAAACACAACTGGGTTCAAATTCCAGCTGCACCGCAATTTATTATAGCTTTGAGCTTTTGGACAAATTACTTAACCACTCTGAGATCACTGTTTTCTGATAATATTTGTACCCACCTATATTTTGAGAATGATTTAAGAATTTATCTTAATCTTGGCAAATATAGTTAATACCTGTGATATTTACTATTACAGTGATTGGTTGAATCCCTAGTGACAGATTCCCCTATATCCAGGTATCTGGAATTAATCCAGGGATCCTTAAAATCAGCTAGGGGAAACAACAGCTCCAGAGTATAAAAACAGAAGCAGAAACAAGAATACTTCCCTTTTCACTGACCCACCCACCACTCCCATCCCACTATCACCGTATCCCAGGTGAAATGTTTGTTTAAAAAAAAAATGAGGAGTAAAAAAATAAAAAGTACATTCATTTACATATACCCCCTCAGCATATATTTGCCAAGGAACATAGTAAGAATATACCTAACTGTTCACTTTGCTGTGAGCTTAAACTCCAAGAATCAACTATCTTCACTGGTTTGTGGTTCACAACATGAACAATCTCACTACTTCAATTAACTAGAGGCATCATGGGTATCAGCAAAATTCTTGTCGATACAATCCTGAGGCTCCAATAAGATGCTTAAAACCAAACATGACCATAAACAGACAAATGGTTAAACAAACTAATACATGCAATGAAACATTATTCAGTCATAAAAAGGAATGAAGGATTTTCTTGCTACAATGTGGATGAACTTCAAAAACATTACACTAATTGAAAAAAGCCAGACACAAAAGACTACATATCATATGAATCCATTTATGTGAAATATCCAGAACAGATAAATCCACAGAGGATGAGGACAAATTGGTGGCCGCCAGGGGCTGAGGAAAGGGAGGAACGGGGAGTAATTTCTTTTAATGGAGTATGGGTTTCCTTCTGGAGCAAAGAAAATGTTTTGGAAATAGAAGTGGTTATTGCATAACAGTATGAATGAACTAAAAGCCACTGAATTGTTCACTTTAAAATAACCAGTTAAGTTTGCCATATGACTTTCCTCTCAATTAAAACAAAACAAAACAAAACAAAAAAAAAAAAACACTAACTATTCGCAGTACCATACTTTATTTAGCAATAACTTAGGTTGCTTTTGTAAACTGCCAAAATATACCAGGACTAGAACAGCTTTTAAAAAGGGAATTTAATAAGTTACATGTGTACAGTGCTAAGCCTATGAAAATCTGCAAACTAAGGCATCCAGGGAAAGATACCTGAATTCAAGAAAGGCCGACTGGTCTGGAACAGCTCTGTCAGCTGGGAAGCCATGTGGCTGGCATCTGCTGGTCCCTTGCTCCTGGGCTCCACTGATTTCAGCCTCTGTTCCCGTGGGGGTTCCCCACTTTGCTTCTCCAGGGCTGGCTTTCATCTGTTAACTCCCCCGGGCTCTCTCCCATTTCTGGCTTGCTTAACCTTTCATGGTGACGTCTGCTGGACTCCAAGCATCTCTAAACCTCTGGGTCTCTGTTCTCCAAGTACCATCACTTGTGTCAGTCCTGCTCTGAAGTTTCTGTCGGCTCTGTAGTTTCTGAGGTTTCTCCAAAACATTTCCCCTTTTAAAAACTCTAGTAAACTAATCAAGACTCACCTGGAATGGGCATAGTCACATCTCCATCTAATCAAAAGACCACAGTTGGGTGTGACACGTCTCCATGAACACAATCCAATTAAAAGTTTCCAACATACGCTACTGAATCAGGATTAAAAGAAATGCCTGCACTCACAAGGCTGGATCAGGATTAAAACATGGCTTTTCTGGGGTACATAATAGACACAAACCAGCACAGGCAGCTACCAAGAAATTAGCCAAAAAAGACTGACGAGTTTTGTACTCTCCATATAAAGTAACAATAAAAACAGAAAATGCAAATTAACAGACTGATAAAAACTGTCCCTCAAAATGTAAACAAAATGAAAACAAAACTCCAAGGTGACTTAAATATCCTCAAAAAAGTATTTGGAAATACAAAAAAAAAAAAAAAAAACAAAACTAGAATAAGAAATCCACAAACTAAAATAGAAGAAAAAAAAGAGATGGAAAGGAAGAAAGAGGATGAGGAGGAAAGAAACATTAGAACAAGAAGAGGAGGAAGATGAGAAAGGCATCAATAATTGGAACTTTAAAAAAAAAATTAAAGAAAACAAAACCAACACAGAAATGAAAAATAAATTACAAGGTGTCAAAAAAAAATTACTGAAGAATTTCAGTAATCACTGAAGAACAGATTCAAATGAAAATCTAGTTAGGGTCAGTGAAGAAAATCAGGAAGACAACCAAGAAAATGAAAATGAGAAAAAGAAAAAGTGAAAAGGGTCAGAGAGAAAGTGGTCAAAATGAAAAGAAGGTAAAAAAGGTCAAAATATACAGAACTGGGAGTC
This sequence comes from Myrmecophaga tridactyla, assembly GCA_004026745.1. NCBI lineage: Eukaryota > Metazoa > Chordata > Mammalia > Pilosa > Myrmecophagidae > Myrmecophaga > Myrmecophaga tridactyla. Next base: position 3,873 of record PVIY010033122.1, on the reverse strand, counting down.
TCTGAGGAAGAAATACAACAGAAGAGACTTTTAAATTATATTCCAAGTATACAAACCTACATAGGCCAATCATATAGCTAGGAAAACTGGCCAAAAACAAACTTTGAGGCATATCCTAGTAAAATTAAACTCTAAAGACAAAGAAATTCCCAGGGCTTCCAGGCAAGAAGATCAAACTATTCATAAGTGTTAAGAAAATAGGCTGGTATTGAACATCTTAAGAACCACATATAGCCAGGAAATTGTGGAGAAGAAATTCAAGAAAAAGTACAAGCCAAGAATTTTAGATTCAGCAAAGCTATCATTCAAATAGCAACGGTATTTTAAAAGAAGAGGAAGAGAAAGAGTAAAAAAACAAGTCTGCATGTGCAAAAATTCAAGGAATACTCTACCCTGGGGTCCTTCTTGAGAAGTCTACTCGAGGATGAGCCTCATCCAAGCAAGAAATTACTGAGGCAACTTCAGCAAAGAGACTAGCAGTGAACATTTATTATATTTAATTATGAACTACAAATAGAATAGAGGGAGGGGCATGGTAAAATAATAGTTTGAAATGTGATATGTACTAATAAAGTAGAAAGAATGCAACTTTAAAAAATGGGAGGAAAGGGGAAAAGGATGAATAGAATAGAATCACTGATGGTTATATAGGTAAAAGGCTGGAGGCAAAGGATGTCATTTAAGACTAACAGACTATATGGTTAAAGGTTAAGAAAAACAACCGCAATGCTGTAAAAGGAATAAAATACAAATAAAACAACTAGAATAAAAAATACAAATCTTCACCAAAAGAAGCTTTCAAAAACAGCAAAGATTCACCACATAAAGAGAGTAACTATAACAAAATAATCCAATAATTGCAAAATAAAATGACAGTTGAGATCAAACACATAAGTCATATTAATAACTGTGAATGGGCTTAACTGCCCATAGGAAAAAGATTTTCAAATTGGCTCATAAATCAAAACCTAACTCTATGCTACATACAAGATAGACACCTTTAAGCACATTGTTTCAAGAAGTCTAACAGTAAAGGAATGGGCATGAATATACACCAGCAAATGGAAAACACAAGAAAGCAAGGATTGTGATTTTGATGTCAAAGTCAAATTCAGAACAAAAAGCTTTAAATGTTACAAAGAAATACCCTTTATAATGCTAAAAATCACAATTCAAAAAGATGATATAACAGTAATGAATATCTACCCTTACTTACATAAAGCAGAAAGTACAAGGGATGCATGGAGAAACAGAAATTAACAGACTTTAATATACCACTCTCAGTACAAGGCATATCAAGTGATCAAAATATAAAGATACAGAAGACCTAAACAACATATTTAAAAGGTAGATCTTATTATATACATGTGTGTACGTACATATGCCTTGATAACGGAAAATATACCTTCTTTTCAAACACACATAGAGCCATCACAGAAATCGATAAATTAAAAGTCGCCCTAATAAAAAATAAAAATAAAAAAACCCAAGGGTCAGTTCCATAAAGTAGAAAAATTACAAACACACGATCACATTGAAATGTGATGAATGAAATGAAATGAGGTCCCTTGTTCTTGGTTAGGATGTCTCAACATCATCAAAATTTATCTGTTAATTTATGTATTTAAATGAAATCCCAGCAATCTTCTTATGGAGCTAGAAAAACTGATAATCATGTAAAAACAAGAATAGCTAGAAAAGCAGAGAAAAGAATGAGCTATGAAAGAGGACTAGCCCTAACAGACACTAAAACTATACAGCTACAGCATCTATAACTAAAACTACTACTATACCAACAGACATGGAAATTGATGTGCCAGTATCTAATTGATACAAGAGACAGACTGATACATTAGAATACAAAATCTAGAAATAAACCCAATTTTGTCACTATTCTCCCTTAAAATAGTGATATACATCCTTTTACACCACAGATACCACTGAAACCTTTTTTATACCACTGAAGCATCACTTGTCTACACAAGTTTTACTACTGCACCTACTAAGTACTCTCCAGAAGGGCAGAGACTACCTTCATCGTTCATTTTTCCATCCATCCGTATAGATCTCAAGGAGCTAATTCAAAGCAAGCAGAAGAATGGATAAATGCACATCCACAAGCAGTACGGATAATTATCTATTAATTAACTCAGAAATAACTGTAAATTCAAGATATTCAGAGTTGTTCCAAACTTAATGGTGAATAACATGTAAAAGCTTTTGTCAAGGAAGTGTAGTGACATTGTAAAGTAACTTTCAAAAAATGATTTCCAACTTGATCTGTTTGACACTAGATGATATTTTCTCTCCTAAATATGTAAGACTCATTTGTCTTTAGTTTTAGTCCTAAAATGAGGCAGACAACTTTGATGGTTTTTGAAAGTAAAAGAAAAACTCTGAATCGCCAAATATGGTAACAGAAATAATGTCCAATCCATTAAAAAAAAAAAAAATAGAGCAGGACAACTCCTTTCGGCTTCTTTAGGTATACTTTCAAACATACCTAATCATCATCAGAGGGTACTGTCCTTAGCTTTAGGGTTTTGTTCTGTCCTTGCTGTTTAATTTTAAACTTTTTATCTTGAAATACTTTCAAACTTATGGGAATTACAAAAATAATAAAAACTCCATACAGAGAACTCCAATGTACCCCTATTCCCCAGATACCCATATACAATTTTAACATTTTCAAATATAGGTTGTATATATCATGTACCATGAACACAATACTGCCATGTACATTTCCTAAGAACAAGGGTATTCACTTATGTATCCATCTTAAACGCAGTTATCAAATTCAAAATTTAACATTGATATTATACTTTACAATCTATATTTTGATTTTTTTCAAATGTCCCAATAACATCCTTTTGAACCTTCTCTCTTCCCTTTTTAGATCCTATTCAGGATTATGTATTGCCTTTAAATGGCACTGTCTCTTTGGTTGCTCTTTTTTTTTTTTCCTAATTGTAGGAAAAAAAATTCAACATTAACTTTCCCATCTCAACCACTCCCAAGTGTGCCATTCAGTGAGATTAATCACATTCACTACATTGGGAGCCCTCACCACCTTCCATTACTAAAATTTTTCCATTTCCCCAAACAGAAAGAAACACCACACCCATTTTGCATTAACTCCTCATTTCCTTCCCCTCACCCATAGCAAACAGTACTCTAATTTCAGTCTCTTAAGAGCTTCTTAGCCTTGTTTTATGTCATTTGTGACTTTATCTCTTCCTTTATGATCCTTATTTTTTTTTACTTGACTTATTATACTACCTAAGATATCCAGTTGTTTGGTTTCCTACTGTTGCCAAAATGCAACATACCAGAAATGGATTAGCTTTCATAATGGTGATTTATTAGTTTACCAATATCACAATTCTAAGTCTATAAAAATGTCCAAATTAAAGTATCAACAAAAGGATACCTTCACTCAAGGCTGATCGTGTCCAGGGTTTCACACGTGGTGATGTCCGCTGCCCCTTTTCTCTTAGGTTGGTTTCAAAATGGCTCTCTCTGGCACAGCAGGCTGGCTCCCCAAGGGAATGAGAAACCACATTCTGCCACCGCAACCAGCCACTCCACAAGATGCCACAAATATCCACCCTACTGAGCAGAGGCTAGCCACCCCCCCGGAAGCAGAGAATAGGCACCCGCCTTCCCCCCAGACACTGAGAATAGCTATCTGACAGGCAAGGAATAGCCGTCTGTCATTTTTATTATAACCCCTCTAGTGGGTGTGAATGGTATGTCATTGATTTGCTTTTCTCTAATGACTAATAATTTTGAGCATTTTAAAAATGTGCTTATTGGCCTTGGTATATCTTTTTTGGAGAAAAATCTATGCAAGATAATCCAAGGGGGAGGGGC